>PVJH01002499.1:0-167010 GCA_004026705.1 Nesogale talazaci | reverse complement strand
GGCCACAGTCCCGCACTCAACCACTTATGCCACTGGGGCTCAGCCCCTTTTATGTATATTTTTAAGTTACATAAGCATCTACTTACTTGGGACAGGAGGAAAGCAGGAGAAAATAGAGGAAGGAACGAGACGGCAAAGAGCACTTATAGAGGCCTAAACACAGGCATCTATATATGTAAATATAATTATCTATGATAAGGTGGAAATAAATTCAGATACATATAGGTAAAGGCTTAGTACTAAGGCAGCAGCTGGACCTTGGGCCCCCACCCAGGCATTCTCTCAATGCAAGAACACTTTGTTCTATGAATCTGGCCATGATGCTCACTGGCCCAATATGATCAATGAAGTCAAATGGGTGCATAAGCAAATGTGGTGAAGAAACTGGATGGCACCCGGATATCAAAAGATATACAGTCTGGGGTCTCAGAGCCTGAAGATAAACAAACAGCCAACTAGCCGAGAAGTGTCCAAGCCCACACAGAAGAAGCTCACCAGCCAGTGTGGCCGAGAAGTGTCAAAAAGATCAGGTCTCAGGCATCAAACAGGAAAAAGCCATATTATTATGTAGACACATTCCTGGTGATCACTGAGGATAGGTGGAGACATGAGAAGGAGTGGGGAAAATAGCTGATGGTACCCAGCTATCAAAAGATATAATGCCTGAGGCCTTAAAAACTTGAGGATGACCAAAGAGTGCATACCATAGAAGAAGCACACCAGCCTGTGCAACCAGGAGGACTGGAAAGAACCAGATATCCGGTATCAAAGAACAAAAATCATATCATTATATGCCCGCCCTCGCAACAAGATTGCTGTGGACAAAGGGGTGCAGAGATAGACCAAGTCAAGGAAACTGATGGCGCCCAGGCACCAAACAATAAAATAGCTGAGATCTTAAAGGCTTGAAGGTGAACAAGTGACCATCCAGTGCAGAAGCAGCAAAGCCCACATAGAAGAAGCACACCAATCTGTGTGATCACTAGGGGTTGAAGGGAGAAGATATCAAACATCAAAGAGCAAGAATCAAATCAATAAGAATGAAGGGGAGAGCAGAGTGTGGCCCTTAGGCCCACTTGTGGGCAATTGGACACCCTCTTACAGGGGAGTTATGTGGAGGAGATGAGTCAGTCAAGGGGCAGTGAAGTTGCAATGAATCATAAAACTTTGCTCTATTTCCTGAAGTCTTCTTCCCCCCAACCATCATGGTCCCAACTCTGCCTTGCATGTCCAGCTGGACTGGAGGAGGCACACTGGCGGAGATGGGAGCTGGAATCGCAGGGAACCCAGGCAGATGAACCCCTTGGAGTCAATGGTGGGAGTAGAGTTGCCGCGTGGGTGGAGGGAGAGTGGGGTGGAGAGAGGAAGCCAGCTGTGGGGATCTGCAGACTGCCTGCTATCTGGAGGATGGACATGGGGAAGAGTGGGCAGGGGGAGATGTTGGGCAGTGTAAGATATGACAAAACAATAATGATTTACAGAGTAATGAGGACTGGGGAGTAGAGAGGAAAGGATGGAAAGGGAAGGAAGAGAAGCTCATATCAAGGGCAGAAGTGGAATAGTGGATGTTGGGAGAATGTTACAAGGGCAGGCATGTAGGAGTGCTTTGCACAGTATATGTAACTATGTATTGAACTACGTATGGTGAGAAGCGATGTATGAGTGCCAGTAAAATAATTTAAAAAAAAAGAGATTAAGGTTAAAGCTAAGAAAGTTTTGCCTAGGAGATACATGTGTTGATCAGACCAAAACTGTGCACATTATGGTAGCACTCCAAGAAATGAGTGTTACAACTCTTAATTCTTAACATTTCTTTTGTAAATTTCTGGAATCCAGATATTATACTAAAAAATGTAAAAGTATTATACAATTATGATGGACTCATAACATTTGTATGATTTCAATTATGGACTGGATTCTTTTACTCAAAAATATGTATTGTAAATTCTGACATTAATCCCTGTGATTATAAATAATCCCTTTGGGGGTTTCATTTTTTAAAAATTAAAAAAAATTAAAAAAAAGAAATTCCCCATACAGTTTTTATAGGGAGAAAATCACCATACCCTTTCTCCTGGAGGTACAGGTGAATATGAACAGCCTGACCAGTGGTTAGCAGTCTAATCTTTAACTATGGTACCAAAATTGCTAAGGATGGAGTATAGGCACATACCAATATGTTGCAAATGTGATTAAGAGGGACATTCAATTTTTTTAAAAGATGGCAAAATTCACCTTTGCCTAGTAGTGATTATAAAATTATCGTCACTGTATAAATTTAAAGAAATAGAGTACCTCTCAAGAGTGACCATTAGTTATTGGTAAAATGAATAGCTTAATCTAGTTTCTGGCAAATGAAGCTTAAGCAGTTGATATTATGTATTTCATGGGAAAATATTCATTTCTGGATTACAATTGAGTTCAGAGAGACCTTTGAAAAAGCAAAGTGCTTTCAACCATGCCTTAGTATGTTATTTTGATTAAAAAAATAGCCCCTCAGGTAAAATTTAAATATACTTTCCTCCAAAAAAGTCATGTTAGTATATTTTCAAACAAATTCAAACAAGTTCTCAGAAGTACACTCATCAGTATTAGCAATTATTAGTAATAATGATGATTAAATATTTATATGAACAAGAAGCACAATTATTCCCCCTTTAAATTTTGCTTTGTAATCAAGCAAGCATACTCTCCACCTGATATTAAACTGTGCACTGGTGAGTGAACATTTTTTCATTTAATATCCTTATTCACATTTGCTTATTTGTATATTTCTATTGATGTAATAGTTTGCAAGAAAAAGAGCTCATGTCTCTGCCTAAAGGTGGAATCTTATGAATATGCAAATAATGTTTTGATGTGATGAAGTTTTTCTTGGAATGGAAGTGTGCCCTCTTAAGTTATAGTGAATATTAGCCATAGCTTTTCAGGACACAAAGCACATGAAGACTAGCAATTTTTAAAGAAAAAATACCCAAGAAAGAGTTGCTTTCTGGTTAGGAAATGCTGAATTGTTGAAGCTGGTCTTCTCAATTTATGCTAATGCTTTGTTGTTTAAAAAAAAATAGACTGCCATTTAATTTTTATTGTATGGAAGAGTAGCGAACCAGTAATAGGAAAGACGTATAGACTGTCTGCCCTGTATGTTATAGTGTACTTTTGAAAATACAAATTCCAGGACATATTTTTAAACAGTTTTAATTTAACCTGGTGCAATGTGTCCAGATGGGTTTTAAGTGTTCCTTTGGTGGACTTTACAGCACAAACTGTTTTTTCATAATGCTTCATACTTTATATATTTTCTAGTGATATTCAATTTCAACCCTAGACAAAAATTGAGCTCAGACTCCAGTAATATATTAGTTTAGGAGACAGCAAGTTGGTGACAGGGCTTCTGAAGCTACTGTCAATGTCTAGACAGGCTGGCTATGTGTTTCTTACTCATGGTGTGATGGACTCTCAACTGGATGGTTTCTATTCCATGATTGCTTGCTTGATTTCCCAAACTTTAAAAGAGTGGTTTTGAAACTTTTATTGGTGACAAATCTTCCTGGAAATCTTGACAAAAACACAAAGGCACAAGTATTGACTTGATTCAAGCTAGCCTGGATGATGGTTATCTGTTCTAGCCTCTTTGGAGATTCTGATACATACCAAAGTTAGAGAAACACTGCGCTAAACAAACAAAAAAAACTGGAAAGAAAAGATCAGGATAATAGAAACATATGAAATTGATACTGGATGTCTACAATATTTGATGTGTCAGTAAATATTTTAAAAGAAAGAAAAACTGCATAATGTAGGAATGATATGAAGTTGTCTTCTTTATTCCAAACTTCTAAGAGTTAAGAAATAAGATTGCCTTATGAGATTTAAAACTGATAAAAATTTACATTTAAATATAGATGTAGGCTCTTGGTAGCAATCCAAGACTATATCTAATGGTGATGTAGAGGTTCAAAGCTTTATGAAAACACCAATCAGGATGACATGAAGAAGTGTTATAACTAGAAGACATGAAAATTAGTAAACCCTATTTTACCTTTCCCAAAGAAATACAAAACTAAAAATAAAGATGAAGAATGTCCAGATGACAAATATGCATACAAAAGATGCTTGCAAGGAGTCCTGCAGGTATAGTGGCCTGACCACAAAAGATGAAAAATTCTCATTCATTTTTGGTGGGAATTAAAAAAAATTGCATCCACTTTGGAAGACATGGTGACAGTTTCTTTCAAAACTAAACATAGTCTTGCCATACCACTGAAATATCTTTCAACTGCTTTAAAAATACTGTGTGTACAAAACTGTCATAAAATTTTTTCATAATAAAAAAGTTAACGAAGATGCTTTTTAACAGGTGGGAAGATAATCAAACTATGATATAATCATATAATAAGAAGATACTCAACATTAAAAATCAATGAGCTATCAAGCCAATGGTGAATCTTAAATGAGTTCAATAAACAAAGCCATTCAGTAAAGACTTTATTATATATGATTTAATTTGCCACATGTCGTTGAGTATAAGCCAACCTGAATACCAGTCAAGGCACCTACTTTTACCACAGAAACTGCATTAAAAATGTGCTGTTAGGGTGGGAGGGTCTCTTCTATATGACACTTTAAGATGTATATGCAATGCCTTGAGTTTATCAAAACCTACAGACCTTTATATAAACAATGAATTTGATTCAAACAAATGTAAAAGCAGTTCAGGGAGTTGGAGGATTACAGGACGGAAAGGGGACTGTGACAACATAATCTAACTGTACTACAAATGCTCAAAGCAACCTCACTAAAGGTTTCCACAACTGTGAGAAAGTGTTGACCTAAATAACCTTGAAATAAGTCAAGTCTGTAATAATAAAGGCAAAAAGAGCTATGTATAAACATTTATACTGGGGTTGAACAGGTTGTTTTCTTGGCTGCATGAGGACACTTCAAGACCATAGAAATGGAATGACAAGGTAATTGAAAATTTCCATCAACTTAAAAAAATTCCCTTGTACAGATTAGCAATCCCAAAATCACTATACAAGCATACTGGAGTAGACCAATTAATTAATTAGTGGAGAGTAGGGGCTAGATTTTCCTCTGTTGGACTGGGATGTTATCATTAAGACAAGTTAGAGTGATCCCTGTGGTAATGGACTATAGTTAGAGATGTCAGTATGAACTCACATTTAGCTTACTGTAAGTGTTTCATAAGTGCGAAACCCTGTGTTAGTCCGGGTAGACTAGAGAAACAAATTCATAGACACACAAATGGATATGAGGAAAAGGTTTATGTACAAGAGGAATGGGACATTGGGAAAGCATTCCAGCCCAGTCCAGTTCAAAGTCATTAGTCCGATATTAGCCCATATGCCCAATATCTGTCTATAAAGTCTCCTTCTGATTCATGAAGTCACAGGCCAGTGAGTGCAGAGTTCCAGCGCCGGCAGGGATTCCCTCATGACTCTTCATTTCCAGGGCTCAGGGTCCATCAACAGCTTCCAGTGGGGGGAGAAGCCACAGCACTGGCAGGGGTCTTCACGTGGCTTCTCCAGCTTCAGAGGTCTGATTTCAGCAGGGCAAGGCCATGTGGATTCTCCTCTGGCTCTTGCAGCTCCTCGGACAGTGCCATCTTGTCTGTAATTCATTGTCTCTGAGACTAACTCCCAACAGCTGGGGAGATAGTTTCTCATTTCCATGAGGGAAATATCACGAGATTTCCCAGAAGTCTCAGGAGAAAGCCATGCCCACATGGAGGCCTCATTGGCTACTCAATGGCTATCTCCAGATTAACAGGCTAGACTCCACCCCTACATCTCAATCATGAAATTAACATGACCACATGACCGCCACAAACCCCAATCAAATCCATTACCATTGAGCTAATTCTCACTCAGGGTGACCCTAGGGGTTACAGAGTTTAGCTGCTCATGAGTTTTCTTGGCTATAATCTATACAATAGCAGAGGGTCGGGTCTGTGACCACAGGATAGGTTAAGACAGTCAAACTTTAGGACCTTAAATACCCAAACTCACTGCCATTGCATTAATTCTGACTCAATGACCCAATGAAGGGTTTTTGAGACCGTAAATCTTTCCAGAGATAGATAGTCTCATCTTGCTTCCTTAGAATGGTTTGTGGGTTTGAATTACCAGCCTTGTAGTTTCAGCCAAACACCTAATCCACCACCAATTCAGGGTTTCTTCCTCTTCTGGTTCAGGCCTGAATTTCTGGCAGCTCCCTATTATTGTACTGCTGCAACTATTGTTGGATGAGCTTTGAAAAAAACTTATAAATCATTTTATTGAGCACTCTTATAACAAATCATATATCAATTGTATCAAGCACAATTGCCCATATGTTGCCATCATCATTTTCAGGCCATTTGTTTTCTGCTCGAGCCTTGGTATCACCTCCTCTTTTTTTCCTTCTTGCCCCACCCTCCCACCCTCGTGAACTCTTGTTCAATTATAAATTATTATTATTTTCATATCATACACCATTCGCTGTCTCCCTTCACCCATGATTCTGTTGTTTGTCCTCTGGCAGAGGGTGGTGGTGGTGATACATTGATCATTGCAATCAGTTCCCTTTTTCTCCCCTTTTTTCTCTCACTTACCCCATACCTTTATGGTATTGATACTCTCAATACTGTTTCTGTGGGGATTGTCTGTCCTGGATTCTGTGGGTCGAGAGCTCTTATCTGTGTCCATGTACGTGCTCCAATCTAGAGAGATTTGTAAGGTAGAACTGGGTTTCTACCTTAGCAGATAGTAGGGGGAGAAAGCATTAAAGAACTAAAGGAATGTTGTGTGTGACGTTGGTGCTATAGTGCAACCTGATTGACTGGTCTTTTCCCTGTGATTCTTCTGGGAGGGGATATCCAATTGTCTACAGATGGACTTTGTGTTCCCATTCAAAACCCCCTCATTCCCATTGATAAAATTGTTTGTTTTGGGTCTTCTGATGCCTGATACCTGATGCTGTAGACACCTTGTGATCGTACAGGCTGGTGTGCTTCTTCCCTGTGGGGCTTTGTTGCTTCCCTGCTGGATGGTCGCTTGTTTGACTCCAAGACTTTAAGACTATAGACACTGTATCATGTAATAGCTGGGAACCATCAACTTTCTTCACCACATTAGCTTATGCACCCTTTTTTCTGAAACATTAATGTTGAGAAGGTAAGCATCACAGAATGTCAGGTTATTAGAACAAAGTGTTCTTGCATTGAGGGAGTACTTGAGTAGAGACCTAATGTCCATTTGTTAACTTAATACTTAACATATAGATATATGCACATAGACCTATATTCCAATCATCATGTATTAATATATTTATATATACCTGCCTACATTTATGCCTCTATACATGTTTTTTGCCTCATAGTTCTTTCCTCTTTTCCTTTTCCTTTCTTCTTATCCTACAATTATATTCGACCTTCATTAGGCTATCAGTAATTCCTCTGAGCTACATTGCACTTGATCAAACCTCAACAAATTTTCTACACACTTCTCGCCATCAATTTTTTAATTCCTTATCCCTTGTCCCTGAATTTGTAGCTTTCCCACTCCCCTTCCTCTCCCATGTCCCTCTGGAATCATTGATCTAATTGTTTTCTCCTTGGGATGGTGAACAACCCTGTGTATCTTGGATAGATAAACATGAAAGATAGTTTTGTTTTGTTTTAAAACTTAAAGTCTACAAATCGTTCCAGATGTGTCTGCCATCCCTCGTGAATATTTTCTGATTGGTTCTGATGAAGTTCTAACCCCTGTTCCCTGAATCCGAAGTCTATTTTCAAAATCCCTCAGGGACTACATTGCTTTGTAGTTGTTGCTCTGCTGCACTTTTTTCTTGCTTCAAACCGATGGGGGTATGCATGGTCAGGGCAGACACAATTCCTGCACTGTGTCTCCAGCACTGTGAATCAGTGAGGCGACATCACGTCTGGTGGTGGGGCCAGCCCCATGGTCCTCTTTGTGCTTTGGCTGTTCTGAGCAGGATTATTGTTCTCTAGACTTGGCAGTCCTCAGGAGCAAATGAAGATCCCTCTACTCCCTTAGGTTTTACCCGACTCAGGGGACCCTGGTTGACCCCTGTCCTAGAAATCAGTTCCTCTTCTGTCTCATTTTGGGTACCCTTGGATCTGAGGGGTCTGTCTGCTGGCAGTACCTCCAAAAATGCTCTGCTTCCTTTGTGTAGACTTTCAGTAGTTGACAGTGTTTCAGGACTATAAGGGTTTCAGCAGCTTCTTCCTCTGAAGTGGGGAGCAGAGTTCTTTTTCATAGTCTATTCTTAGTCCCAGAAGCTACACTGAACCCTGTTGACTTGGTGACCCTGCTGTTTTTTGAAATGCCAGTGACGTAACTTCCAGCATCATAGCAACACACAAGCCACCACACTATGACAAACTGATAGTCAAAAGAGGCATTTACAAATTACACAACAACAACCAACTCACTGCCATCAAGTTGATGCAAACTCACAGCAACCCCACTGTAGGCTTTGAGACCGTCACTATTTAGAAGAGTAGACTACCTGGTCTGCCTCCCGCTGAGTGGGTGGTGGTTTCACACTACTAACCTGGCAGATCATAGCCCCATGACTGAGCCCTACCTTACCAGTGGTCCTAAATTTACAAATATGGGCAATAAATTGATTTATTGCTAAATTAATTTGTAAATTTGAATAACTTACATTTTATTCATGGCTGCATTTAACAACCACCTGCAGAGTTTCTAAAAATGTGGTAGTCCATTCTCTAAGGCTAGCATCACCAGGCTGCACATTGCCAACCACATCCATTAGAGTTGAATCATTTTGATGAAGAGTACATGATTTCAGGTCATACAAAAAGAAGGCAAATCTAATCTGAAAATTAAGCTTGATGTTATGTTTTGAAACACGAGAAACATTTAAAACATCTGTTAAATTTCTCAGTCTGAAAATCTGGAAGAAGTTTATAATATGAATGAGAATGAGGTTGATAATTATCCTTTCTGAAGTAAGAAGTCTATAAATGGCTCTTAGAAGGTAGAAGCAATCGCTGGCATTCTAGGATAAGAGTGAGAAGAAAGGGGTCATCTTGTATGACAAGAAATGTATTCCCCAAGCATCTAAATTTCCAAAAGGTGTTTACCCATTATCCTCTCAGTGGTCAGAAATTAGATCCCTTATTCCAGGTGAACAGTTAGTGTGTCAATTAGTGTCGCGCATGTCTGGGTGATGTAAATGAGTAAGGACTTAGCCATTAGTTGAAAGACTGGTGGTTAAACCCACCAAGAGGAGTCTTGGGAGAAAGGTCTTGTGATCTACTCCTGAATGCCATCGCCTTGAAAGCCCTCTGCACTGTATGGCAGCAAAGAAGTTAGGATAGGTTAAGCTACAGTTAACAAATGGACCTTGGATTTTGAATATATGTGTGTATGTGTATATATGTATATGTGTGTGTGTGTATATATATATATATATATATATATAGAGAGAGAGAGAGAGAGAGAGTCTCCTAGGCTGCTCATTGGTAGTGTAGTAGTTACAATTTGGGGTACTATCAAAAGGTGAGCAATTTGAAACCACCAACTGCTGAGCTGGAAAAAGGTGGGTCTCTCTCCTTCCATAATGAGACACAGTCTTGGGAGCACACAGGGGAAAGTCTCCCCTGCCGACAGGATCTCTCTCAGCTGGCATAGACTTGATGGGAGTGAGGGAGGATCCTTCTGATTTCTGGTCTTGGTACGCCTAATCATCATCATCTGCATGGAGATGGCAGAAGATTTTTTTTTAAAGTGTGTTCGTATACTTTCCATTCATGTTCCATTGGCCAAAATCTCTGCAACATAAGCCGGGAGATGTCGTCTTTCTTTTCAACTAAAATGAAGGAGATGATGGTGGACAGCTAGAAGTCTCTTTTCCACCCAGGTAACATTCTCTGTAGCTTGGACGAGATCAGAGTTGAGGGCGCCCTTGGTCTCTATAACGGAAAATGTGACCAAATCACCCAGCACAGAGCTGAGGTCTTCTATTCCGGTTAAGCATTCCTGAGGAGATTGGAAGTCTTTGGCACCACATTAACCGTGTGATTCATTCATCAATGAAGAAAGAATGATGTCTAGAGTTCATCAGTGCAGCAATACCAGAATTCATGAGGCAGCTATTATTCCATTTATCTTAGATAACTCATCTTGGGTCAGGTAGGAGCCTTTTTATTCCCAGGCTCAGGTTTATTTTTAGTTATAGCTTTTCCATTAAGAGAAGAAGATAAATCACTGCTAAATAAGGTTCTTTGCTAATATCAATGGGAGAGCAAATCCGACTTGGATATTGAAGAGAGACTCATCTGCCACATGTAAGCAATACTATTTCATATGGCAGTTTTTCTTCCTAAAATCACTTCTACCTGCATCAAATATAAACCTTTCTGCACTGATCTCTGTGTGCTTGTGTACTTCCTACAGAACATACTAACTTCATTATGACAGCAGCTTCCTATAACCTCATACATATATTGAAATAACTAATCTACAAAAACCAAATAGTATTGGAATCTTTGTTCCTTAAAAAATCCCCATTAGATGAATTCATAATCCATTCAAAATATCAGTTGTATTAGTTCATATTCATACCTTCATTTTTATCCAAAGTAACTTTAGTTTTGCTACTTCTACCTGCATGATTCCAAATGATTTTTTGTTCTTTTAAAATATTAAATCCATGAATTAACATCTTTGAAGTTATTTGAAGAACTGTGCCACAGGCTTTAAAGTTACAAAGACAGTTCCAAAAACATTTTCAGTAGTTGCCACAACTTTGGACTATCTGGCTTCTTAAGAACATTTTGAGAGGAAACATTCGTTCAGTGTTTAGGTTCTGGTAGACTTGATTTTAAAACATAACAAAAATAAACATAACGTTATCGCAGGGCTTCAGCTGGTTCGTTCCACTTGAGAATTTGCATTTTCACCTCAGATATTCTGAACCAGAATCTCTATTTTAGCAAGACCCGAGAGGTGATTCTTATATATACACACTAAGAATCAGTAAGAATCACCTGTAGAGATGTACGAATCACCTGTGGATCTGTAAAAATCACCTGGAGACCAGGTTAAATTGTAGATTCTGAATCAATATCACTGTGGTGGAAATGCCAATTTATCAGCCTGGGTCAAACCCCAGTAAATCCTGTTTTAAAGTTAATTTATATGAGGGGACCTACTAAGGTCATGGGAAACATCCATGATCTTTGAATTTCATCTCTCCATGAATTTTTTTGGAGCCAACTTGTATAAAGAATTATTTAATAATATGTCAAATATTGTCTAGTATGAAAATTAAGCAGTTATCTACATAGCTTATGTACTTCATCATTTCCAATTTTTCTCATTTCTTTTGTATTATTTATCAGAGTTATAATGAAATTTTTAAGGAACAGATTTTTTTTCAGGTGATAAAAACACATTACTAAGAATGTTGGGTGTGCAGGTTGGTGGGACTCAACTTGGGGAAGCAGCTTATCCAGATGTACTTGGAGATGTACTTGGAGTTGATCTTATTGGCTATTGAGTTGGGAAGTTTTCAGTTATTGTTATGAGAGGTAGCAGATAAAGAGGAATAGTTGTCAACATTTATCATTCATATTTCCACTTATTTTTCCCTTCCAAAACTCTAATCTCTAACCTATGCCTAGATGCTATGTCTTACTTTCTCCAGAGATTCAATGTCCAATCTTCTGCTAGAAGCATAGTGCTGATTGCCCACATATTGAATGATGACGATGCCATCAATGTTTTTGACTGCTTTTTATGCTTTCAGCTAATCCTATTTTTACCTATCTTCAACCAGCCAAATTTCCAGGTAGGCCTAGTGCTGCCAATTTCGTACTATAGTACGGAGTGCCTGGACCATCACTGAATTGAGAATATAGGACCCACTGCTATTGTTATTAGGTACCACTGATTCAGTTCCAATGTTTCTAAGTCCAACATTGCACTCTTCGAGTATAGTGTTGTGTGCATAGGGTTATATCCTCTCACCATACTCATTCACTTGGTACACTGAGTAAATGATCAGCAGAGCTGAGTTCTATGAAGAAGACTGTATGCCACATACATATATTGGATTGCATGTATCGGAGGAAGGCTTACTATCAAGCTGTGATATGCAGAGGACACACTATTGCTTGCTGAAAGTGAGGAGGTTTGAAACACTTGCTGATGAAGATCAAAGTTTTCAACCTTCAGTATGATTACAATTCAGTGTAGAGAAAATTGAAATCCTCACAACTCGACCGATAGGTAATATCATGATAAATGAAGAAATAATTGGGATTTTCAAGGATTTCATCTTGCTGGCACCCACAATCAATGGAGATAGAAGCAGCAGCAAAGAGATCAAAAGATATGCTAGGTTAGGTAAATCTGCTGCACAAGACTTCTTTAGAGTATTGAAAAGCAAGTATATTACTTTGAGGACTAACATAAGTCCGATCCAAGTCATGGCATTTTCAATTGCCTCATATAGATGGGAAAGTTGGGCATGGAGTTAGGAAGACGAAAGAAGAATAGTTGCATTTTAATTGTGAAGCTGAAGAATACTGAAACTATCACGGACTGCTAGTAGGATAAAGTGAATTGTCTTCAAAGTAGTTGGCCAGAGTGTTCCTTAAAGACAAGGCTAGTAAGGGTACTTCATCGCATGTACTTTGGACATGTTGTCAAGATTTAATAGTACATCCTGCTTGATAAAGGATGACTGCAACAAATAACTCAACATAGGAACACCTCTCAGGATAATGCAGGACCAGGCAGTGCTTCATTGTTCTGTTGTACATAAGGTCATTATGAGTTGGCTCAAGGCCCTGCAGGGACAACAATGGAGAAGCAAGGTTGGAATTGTACCCTGTCTGACCCAACCACATGGCACAACACTAAGGGTGTGTAACAGAGTATGGAGTTACCAAGGAGTGCAAAGGATATACATTGGGGTCAGGGTGTGGCACCCCATCGAACTCATTGAAATGGGGGACACTCTGGGAGGTCAATGAACAGACCTTACACTATTCACAGGCTTTTATTTTGTTATTATTTTTATTTTTTTACTTATTTATATATATATTTGAACATTGAGGTTTTTATGTTGTTGTATCATCATTCTATTTTCTTTGCTTATTATTATAGTCATTTTATTATATATACATATATGTATATCTTCATGTATGCATTTTATTATATTTGCTTCTTCTTAGGATGCCTTGTTTATCTTGTACATATTGTTATCTCTGCAGGTCTACTTAGATAAGTTAGGCTGGGTGAATAATCTGGAAGAGAAAGCAATTGGACTGATGGTTCTGGAGGGGACATGAGCAATGCAGAGGAGGGAAAGGAGTTGGTGTTGACCAACCCAGGGATAAAGGAACACCAAGTGATTCAAAACTAGTGACAAGGTGAGTGTGAGAGGCCTGATATGGATTGATCAAGAGTGATGTAATAGAGAGAAAATACTGAAATCCATATGGAGGCTGAGCATGATTGTGGGGCAAGAGGAAAGTAAAAGGAAATTGAGGAAAGAAATGGGTGATAAAGGGAATTTAAAGAGGTCAAAATACAGACATATACATATGCAAATATATTTATATATGATGGGGAAATATATCTATGTGCATATACTTACAGAGTTAGTATTAAGATAGCAAATGGGCTTTGGACCTCCATTCAGCTACTTCCTTGAGACAAGAACACTTTGTTCTATTAAATTGGCATTCCACGATGCTCACCTTCCCAACACAATCACTGACACAAATGTATGCATAAGTAAAAGAGGTAATGAAAGCTGATGGTGCCTGACTATTAAAGATATAGTATCTGGTATTAAAGATATAGTATCTGGGGTCTTAAAAGTTTGAAAGAAAACAAGTGGCCATTTATCTTAGAAGCAAAAAAGCACACATGGAAGAAGTACATCGGCCTGTGTGACCCCGAGGTGTCTAAGGGATCCAGTACTAGGCATCAAAGAACTAAAAATTATATAATTATACATGAGGAGGAGTACAGATTGGGGATCCAAAGCCCATTAATAGGTTACAGAGGGGTCACAGGCAGGAGATGAGCCAGTCAAGGAGCAATGTAGCAACAAGGAAATATGCAACCTTCCTCCAGTCCTCTCACTCACTATCATGATCCCAATTCTACTTTACAAATCCAGCTAGACCAGGGGATGTACACTGGAGCTGGAAACATGGGGAATTCAGGACAGATGATCCCTTCATGACCAGTAGTGAGAGTGGTGACACAGAGAGGGTAGAGTAGAAAGGGGGAACCAATTGCAGGGATCTACATATAACATCCTTCCTGGGGTATGGACAACAGGGAAGTGGGTGAAGGGACACATGAGACAGTGTACAATATGACAAAATAATAATTTGTAGATTATTAAGGATTCTTGAGAGGTGGAGAGTGGGGATGGAGAGGAAATATGGGAAGCTGATACCAGGGGCTTAAGTAGAAGGAAGATGTTTTGAGAATGATGATGGGAACAAAAGTGCAAATGTGGTCTCCATATAATTCATTTATATTTTGATCATGATAAGCATTGTATGAGCCCCAAATAAATGATTTTTTAAAAAGTAGAGGATTGGCAATAAAAGAGGAAAGTCCTAGCAAGATAGATTGATAGTGACTGTAAAAATGGGAGCTTGGAGGAACAATGGTGAGTATGGCACAGTGCTGGGCAGTGTTTTTTCCTGCTATATGAGGGTCCCATTTAGGGTGACTCTGAATTGGAACTGCCTGGAGAGCACTCAACACCAAGGGCCTTAGAAAAGCAAAGTATCTCTACTCTCATTGTTGGTCCTGTGGACATGGTAAGGGGAAGGTGGAGGAAAAAGAGAGAACTGATTACAAGGATTTACATATAACCCATTCTCTGGAGGCTGGACAATAGAAAAGTGGGTGAAGGGAGACTGGACAGTGTAAGACATGACAAAATAATAATAAAATGTATAAATTATCAAGGGTTCTTGAGGGACAGGGGCAGGGAGGGGAAAAATGAGGAGCTGATACCAAGGGCTCAAGTAGAAAGCAAAAGTTTTGAAAATTATGATGCCAACAAATGTAGAAATGTGCTTGATACAATGGATGGATGGATAGATGATGATAATAGATGTATAAACCCACATTAAAATCATTAAAAGATCACACCAAGCATCAATGCAAAATGAAAGAATAAATCAATAAAAGTAGTGAAAGTTGAAATAAAAAAAAAAAGCATTGGAAGCAACTGGATAGCTTGTAGAAGTGGGTAATTCCTGTCCAGTTCAAGTCTAGGGGACAGAAGTTTAGAGCTTCTCCTGACTTCTGTAACTGGAAAGGGTGACAACCAGGAAGTAGGAGAGCCAAACAGGAAATCAGTTCTGGGGGATGCTGAACTGAATGAATCCAGCATGGATTTTAGGTTCACAATCTATTGTTAGTTCCTGAGATCAGCAGACCATATAACTAGAGGTTAATGAACTAGATGCAGGATTTAAATCTAGCAGTAAAAATTTGCTTCCTTTCAGACATTGTCAATTTATATTAAGAGCAGGCCACACGTTTAATGAAACCTCTCTCAATTATATGAAGACCGTGGCCAATTAAAGAAGTATATCCTTCCAAGAACTGGTTGGATGCTTCACACATTATACCATCATGGAATTAACCTCACAATCTTAGATCATATCATGGTATCACCTAAGTTGACATAAAACCTAATATCACAGTTCTGGGGAGACATGGGAGACAAGGAGGACGGGAAAGGACTTGGTGTTGTTCATCCTAGGAATAAGGGAACAACAAGTGATCCAAAATCAGTGGCATGGTAGGTGTAACAGGCCTGAAAGGAATTGATCAAGAGTAATGTAACAGAGAGAAATTACTGAAACCCAAGTGAAGGATGTTCATGATAGTGAGATAAGAGTAAAGTAAAAGGAAATTGAGCAAGGGACTGGGAGGCAAAGGATATCTACAGAGGTCTAAATACAGGCATAAACATAGTTGCATATATTTATATATGTTGATGGGGAAATAGATCTACGTACATATACTTACAGGGTTAGCATTAAAGCACCAGATGGACATTGAACCTCCACTCAGTACTTCCTCAATGCAAGGAAAATTTGTTCTATTACATTGGCATTGCTTGGTCCTGGCCTTCCTGACATAATCACTGAAGACAATTGTGTGCACAAGCAAAAGTGGTGACAAAAGTTGATGGTGCCCAGCTATCAAAGATATAGTGTCTGGGGTCTTAAAGGCTTGAAAGTAAACAAGCAACCATCTAGCTCAGAAGCAATACAGTTCACATGGAAGAAGCATACCAGCCTGTGTGACCACGAGGAGTCAATGGAATCAGTTAGCAGTCACCAAAGAACAAAAATCATATCATTGCATGCCCACCTTACTGATATGATCGCTGAAGACAAAAGGTGTTTATAAGCAAATGTGGTGAAGAAAGCTGGTGATGCCCGGCCATCAAAAGATATAGCATCTGGCGTCTTTAAATCTTGATGATAAACAAGCAGCCTTTTGGCTGAGACGCAACAAAGCCCAAATGGAGGAAGCACACCAGCCTATGTGACCACAGGATGTCAAAGAGATCAGGTATCAGACATCAACGATCTAAAAAATTTATCATTGTAAAAGGAGGGAAGTGCAGATTGGGCACCCAAAGTCCATCTGCAGGCAAAGTGACATCCCCTTACAGAAGGGTCGTGGAGATGAGACAAGCCAGTCAAGGTACAGTGTAGCAACGATAAAATATGCAACTTTTCTGTAGTTCTTAAATGCTTCCTCCCACCCACTATTATGATCTGAATTCTCCCTTACAAATCCTATTATACCAGAGAATGTACACATGTATAGATAGGAACTGGAAAGATGGGGAATTCAGGACAGATGATCCCTCTAGGATCAATGGTGAGAGGGGCAATACCAGGAGGATGGAAAGAAGGTGGAGTAGAAAGGGAGAACTGATTAAAAGGATCTACATATAACCTCCTCCCGTGGTATGGACAACAGGGAAGTGGGCGAAGGGAGTCATTGGACAGTGCACAATATGACAAAGTAATAATAATTTATAAAGGGCTGTAATGGAAGAGGAAGCAGGGAGGGAGTGAAAAAAGGAGAAAACAAAGTTTTGAGAAGGATGATGGCAACAAACGTGTTTTCCATACAATGGATGTATATACAGATTGTGGTAAGAGTTGTATAAGCTCCCAATAAAATGATTAAAAAAGAAATAATAAAACCCCTATATCACAGTCTTTTAAATGTTTTGTTTATTTTAGGTGAAAGTTTACATATTAATTGGGTTCGATTTGAAAAATGTTAATTTTCACTTCATATCACCATTCTCATGATTTTCATCCTGCTTGTTCTACTTCCATTTGTTAAACTTTCTTTCTCCTCTTTGCTTTTGGGTAAATGTTGACCCTTTGATCTCATTCAGTTAATTGTTTAAGAGACAATTGCTCACAGGTTATATTTTTAATTTTATAATCCAGTCTAGTTTGGCTTAAAGTTGACTGCTTAGAGTGCTTTCAGTTTTCAGTTAAAAGAATATTTTAGAGCAATCATCTTGGAGTCTTCCTAAGTCCATTAAGTCTGTTTTTCTGTTTTCTTTTATGAACTTGGGCTTTGTTCTACATTCTACCCCCATTCTTTTGAGTACCTGATCAGAATGGTCACAAGTGGTAGCCAGACACTATTTCATTCTTTGGATCTATGGTTCGTGAGGCCTGCAGCCCTAGCGTCTAATTTCCTCCAACCTTAGTTTTTTTTTTTTTTTTTTTGTCTCCTTATAGGTGGGTGTGCTCTCCTCTTTTGTTCTTACTGGTTTGCTGTTAGGTGCTGCAGTTCTAACCCATAGCGACCCTCTGCACTATAGAAACACTTCCTGGTCTTGGGCCATCTCCACAATTGTTCCCCTACAGATGTCCAGTGCTGCAGCCATAAGGGAGGGGTGTGAGCTTCCTTATCGTGCCTCTTATTTGAGAAAGTAAACATCAGGATAAGTGCTCAACTTGCCGTATTTACCAGAAAATATATTTTAAATAACAGCTCCACTGACAAACACACACTCCCTAAGGTCAACAGCCCTTGCCTTTCTGGAATCTGAGACAATACATTCATTCCTGCTACACTCCCCTCCCCCAAGCATTGAATCATGTCAAAAACTGATTAAACAACTCGAGAGAATTTCCAGAAATTCCTCTGGGGAGATCAAGAACATTTATTTGTAAACTCTGAAATTAGCAAATTTGTCTTTCTTGATCATTAAATTCCCATGATCACCTAAAGCCAGCAACTTTCACCTGCTGACAGCTGTTTTTGGAAGCCCGTTGTTTGAATCTGAGATTTCTTTGAACTAGTGCTAGTTTAATTCCATTGTTGGCAGTGCAGCCCAGCAAACCAGAAAAACTTCCAACAAAACCACTGTGAACTGTCATAGGCTTTGTCTTTCCTGATTTTGTTTTTAGTATAGTTCACTTAGCAGCATTGAAGCCCCAATTCACACAAATTTATAAGGCAAAAAGAATGCTTAAAATGTAAATAATTACTCTGTAAAAATGTAACCATACATATTCTGTTAGCTCAATGTTGAGAACATGGTCAAAAAAATTATTCCAACTCCCATTTAAAAAGTCCATGTCTCTAGAGTCCTAGTGGAGAAGTGGCTATGAGTGGGACTGCTGAGGGCAGGATTGGCAGTTAAAATCTATGAGCCTCCAGACCCAGACATGTCCATGGGAAGACATGAGAGCTGGAACACAGGGAATCCAGGACTGCCGAGCTCCTCAGATCCAATATTGAGAGTAGCCATACCAGGAGCATAAGGGGAGGGTGGCAGGGAGAAAAAGGGAATTGATCACAATAATCTATATATAACCCCCACCCTGGGGGACGAACCACAGGAAAATGGGTGAAGGGAGACATGGGTCAGTGGAAGACATGAAAAAATAATAAAAATCTATAAGTTATCCAGGGCTCATGAGGGAGGGAGGGGGCAAAATGGGAAGCTGATACCATGGGTTCAAGTAGAAAGTGTTTTAAATATGACGATGGCAACAAATGTACAAATATGCTTGACACCATGAATGTATATATGGATTGCGATGAGCTGTATGAGTCCCCCCCAAAATGATTAAAAACAAACATACAACTTGCCTCTCTGAGAAAGAGGATTCTGGAAAAAGAGAAGGCTTTCTAGCCAATAAAGAATTACATCTTGCAAACCCAGGGAGAAAGGAAAAATAAGATATCTAAAATCAATGGAGAGGACAGCATAGAGCATGTGCAATGTATCCTAGGGAAAGCACTGAGTGTCTAATGAAGGTCTAACATGATGATAGGACAGTAGGAAAATAGAAAGAAATAGAGGAAAGAATTAGGAGTCAAAAGACACTTAAATACACCTATGTAAATATACTAATATATAATGATTAAGCTATAGGTCTACATATATGTATTTAAATATTAAGTATTAAAGTAGCAGATGGATATTGGGTCTCTACTCCACAGAAGAACACTTTGTGCAAATAACCTGGCATTTTGTGATACCCACCCTCCCAACATAATTGCTGAAATCAAAATGGGTGCATAGCAAATGTGAATAAGAAAGCTTATGGTGCCCAGTTACTTAAAGATATATTATGAAAATCTAATTTTTGACAGAAAAAAAGTTATAGCATCTGGGGTCTTAGAACCTTGAAAGTAAACAAGCAGCCATTGAGCTGGGAAGCAACAAAGTGTACAGGGAAGAATCACACCAGCTTGTGTGATCACAATGTGTCAGCAGGATCAGGTATCAGGCAGGCATCGGTCCACATAAAACGGGTGCTCAACATGCTGATTGCAATCTAATAATCGATCACAAATGTAGTGTGAGTAGATTGCTTAGCATTAAAAAAAATAGACGTAAACTTCTCGTCAATCCCATCACTTAATTGATAAGCAGCTCAGCCAATCAGATGCAATCTTAGGTGTCTGCACTAAGTGCAGCAAAACTGACAAGCTAAGCTTGTCGTCAATTTTTAGACCTTGTTTTTTTTTCCTTTCTTAAAAGTAAGAAAGTGGTGAAGAAAGCTAATGGTGCCTGGCTACCAAAAGTTTTGCGTCTGGGGATTTAAAGGCTTGAGAAAACAAGTGGCCATTCAGCTCAGAAGCAATAAAGCCCACACGGAAGAAGCACACCAGCCTGTGTGATCATGAGGTGGTGAAGGGATCTGGTGTCAGGCATCAATGAGCTAAAATTATATTATTATTAATGAGGGGGAGTACAGATTGGGGACCCAAAGCCCATCAATAGGTGAGGTGACATCCTTTTGCAGAGGGGTTACAAGGTGGAGATGAGTCAGTTAAGATACAGGGTAGGAGCTATGAAATATGCAACCTTCCTCTAGTTCCCATGCTGCCTCCCACCCATTATCATGACCCCAATTCTACCACATAAATCTAGCTAGACCAGGAGATGTACAGTGAAGTTGGAAATATGGGAAACTTAGGATAGATGACCCATCAAGACTAGTAATAGGAGTGGTAATACCAGGGGGGTGGAAGGATGGAGGAATAGAAAGGGAGAACCAACTTCAGGGATCTACACGTAGCCTCTTCTCTGGGGCATGGACAATAGGGAAGTGAGTGTTGGGACACATTGTACAGTGTAAAGGATGAAAAATAATTTATAAATTACTAAGGGTTCAAGGGGAAGGGGGGATGAAGGGTAATATAGGGAGCTGATAATGGGGGCCTGGAGGGAGGGAGAATGTTTTGAGAGTGATGATGGCAATGGATGTGTAAAAGTGGCCTGCACACAACTGATGTTGTTAGGGATTGTGATGGGAGTTGTAGGGACCCCCCCAATAAAATGATTCATTAAAAAAAATGGGAGGGAGGAGAAGGGGGAGTTTTTGTTTTTTTTTTTAAAGAGGAACTTGTATCAAGGGCTCAAGTGGAAAATGTTGGGAAATGTATGTGGAAACGTGTGCAAATGTGCTTGATACAAATGATGTACTGAATGTTGTAGTAGCTGTAAGAGCCCCCAATAAAATTTAAAAAAAAAGTAAGATAGGGTATTGAAATGAGTGGGGGAGGTGGACCAAGTAAGAAGACCAAAATGTATCACTTTCAGATGGAATGGGATATTTTGACACTGCAAGCCATCATTCAGCTGAAGTCCAAAGCACATGAACAGTTCTGGAATTTACTCACAGAAAGTACCCAAACATGAGAAAATGTGCTACCTTCTTCACGGCATTATTTCAGCTCTACTTATTTACTGAATCAACCTTTGCTCACCTAAAGATCGTTGGTCCAAGTACCCTTCCACCATGACTGATGATCATTCGGAAGCATGCTTGAGGCTGGCTGTGGCAGCTACTGTCGGACTCTGCATCTCTGGCTCATTTCATTCAGTGTAAATCATCAGATATCGACGAAAAATGTGCATAGTTCATTGTGTTGTGTTGTGCAATATGGACTCATGCAGTTATGCAAGGAACATAAACGTGCATTGTGCATATAAAGAATTCTCAATGAATAAGTGTAACACATAAATAAATGAAAATAAATGTTAGGCATTTTTGTAGTTGGTAAATCATCTTGACTCGATCATTGTATAACTAGCCCACATGCTGAAAAAGTGTGAGCACTGCTGCTCTTGAGGACTTCGACAGCAGACTTACCTAATGTTACACATCTTTTGATCTCTCGACTGCTGCTTCCGTGACCATTGACTGGGGATCCAAGCAAGATGAAAATCTTGACAATTTCAACCTTTTCTCCAATGATCATGACGTCATCTCTTGGTCTAGTTGTGAGGATTTGGGACTTCCTTACATTGAAGCATAACCCATATCGAAGGCTGGGATTCTTGATCTTCATTAGCAAGTGCTTCAGTTTCCTAAAATAGCCCTGACAATCTAACCACCAATCTTCTACATTATCACTTACATCTAAGCAATGGAGAATTGTAGTCAGAGCCCCACAGAATAAATCCCACAACAAAAGACCACCCAGGGCATAGAATTCTCAAGATGGATAAAAACACTGTATGCCATTGGTGGGGGGGAGAATTAAAACAGAAGGTGAGTCAATCGTTAGAGCGGTTCAGTTGAGAGGGGGAAAGGAAGACCAATCCAAGACTGGTCCCACCACTCTGGTGGCAGTTCCCAGGTCCTGGATGGTTTGCCAAGGGCAATTTGTTACAGCAGGCAGACAGTTGAGGTTGTGTGCATTCCTCGAGTCTGGTTTATTTATTACATCAGTAATCATTGCAGACCAGGTGACAAGAAAAAATATAACTGGAAGCATTGTGGGTGAAAAACCAAAAAAGTGAATGACTCTAATCATGGTAAAAGTGAGAAACTCTCTCTTAGTCTGGGTAGGCTAGAGAAACAAATTCATACACACGCATATGCATATAAGGGAGAGGTTTATATACAAGAGGAATGGGACATAGAGAAAGCGTCCCAGCCCAGTCCAAGTACATAAGTTCAATATTAGCCCATATGTCTAATACTGATCGATAAGTCCTCTTCAGACTCATAAACCAGGACAATCACAGATCAGTGGATGCAGTCTTGTGTATTCAGTGGTGGTAGGAGCATCTCAGTGCTGGCAGGGGCCTCTCTGTGGCTTCTCAAGCATCGCAGCGCTGGCAGGAGTGTCCGGCTTTAGAGGTCTGGTTGCATCAGAGTAAGGCCATGTGGCTTCTCCTCCAGGATGTCTCATAGTGAGCCCGCCTTTTGTCCTGTCAGTTGCAATGTCTGTCAAGGACTCAGCTGTAAGTCTCTCACACTCATGGGGGAGATATAGTGAGATTTCCCAGGATTCTCAGGAGAAAGTCATGACCACACAGAGGTCTCATTGGCTATCTCCAGATTAACAGGCTAGACTCCACCCCTGCACTCCCAATCATGAAATTGACAAGAGGACATGATTGCCACAGACTCTAGTCATAGTAAAACATGACCATCAAGCAAAAATACTGTCAGTGGTAGTGACCCTTGGTGGGGGCCATCCTCTGGTCTTATTGATTGCTCCTGTAGGCCCTCTGGAGAAAGTAGGCTACAATGCTTCACAAGCTTGAAAGCTGGGCTTAGGGATCATCTCACCACTGCGATTACGAATCACAGCCTTGAAAGGGGAATTGGGTGTAACCAGGGTGACACTTTCCATCCTAACTCCCATCTCCTCTCCCAGAGGGTGAAAGCTTCAAACCACTGATGACTCGTTTGGTTATGCATTGGACTGTGAGCCGCAGAGCAGAGCTGATAGTTCGAAACCACCAACAGTTCCTTCAGAGAAAGCCTGTGAACAGTTCAAGTTTGGGGCACCCACAGGAGGTTCCTTGAATTTGGAGGGCTGATCTGCCATTGCTCCTGGGGGAGAGATAATAGTCCTCCCACAGTCCTCGGGTAACTGCAACGGGATGTCATTGAAGTTTCCAGCAGAGGCAAGGGGTAGTCCTGACTTTTCCATTTTGCGAACCCCAATGTGAGTCCTTCCTGAGTCACCCAGCTGCCCATGCATAGAATTATGGGCCACACAGGCCACCTTAGCTTTTGCCCAGTGACTGCTCTACCTTTCCCCACCGTTGGTCCACACGTCATCTGCAGTTGGTTGGAGAGCCACTGTTCCTCCCTAGAGACCTTTGCCTAGGTTGAGCCTACCTAGGATCGATCCCTTTCGCTTACGTACGAGACTGTCCTGCCTGGGCAGTTCTGCATATTGCAGATTGTCTGCTTCCTTGGTGATGCATGTTACTGCCTGGAGGACCTGGAGTCATTAGCATGCGTGACTAGCGGACAGGGTGCTTTTCTGTATCACCAGTGCTGTTTTGGTGGCACCTTCGACCAGTTGAAAATTATTTTCCAGCACAGCAGTGTTTTGGGGTAAGGATATACCTGGTCTCTGCACTTTTGCACAGTGAGGACCGAAAGCTGAGGGAGATATACCACTCTCATCTCAGTTGTCACCACCTGCAGCCATGCATCTCTGGTAATTGGTCCCACCCAATTCAGACTCTTTCCTTGTGTCTCTTGTCATTAAGGCCCATATTTGCTGTACTGCTGTGTGGCGTGCTGGCTCTGCCTCCAGGATCCATCCCACCATGCACCTATCCTTACCAGCCAAGGCAAGGGCATACTCACTGAACCAGGTGCGGGATGAAGGGATGCCAAAGCCCGTATCTCTGAAAGATCTGCAGTTCCTTCTGGGGTGGGGGGTGGAGAGGTAGGTGTTGACCTTATCAGTCACAACAGTGGAAATGACCTTAGTTCTACCTGACCAGATAATATCCAAGATATTCACCACTTGGGGTGGAGTGGGATGCGGGCTTAGGTGTCTGGCAGCGGTTTGGCAGACCTACCAACGCAATCGTGGATTGCCAGGAGTGGTGTTTATTTCCTCCACCCACTCCGTGTCCCCTTCTTCTGAGTTCATAGGGGACTCCAGGGAGTCCTAGTATATGGAATGCCACTGGTTCCTCCTGGGCACTTCCTGCACTAGCTGCTGCCCTCTCCCCTTCTCTCGGTGGCTCTCAGTGTTTCTGCCTGGTATTGGCAGGTTAGCACTTCCCTGGTGAGAGCTGTACTTGCTGTGCTTCTAATTTCAACTGCTCCAGCTGCTGCACCTTCAATTGTACGCCATGAATAGCTCTCAAAAAGGGCCAGGCAACTAGGGAACTAGTGCTTTGGTATCTTTCTTAACCTCAATTACCCCTGTTCATTTCGGGGATCTTAGCAATCCTTGTGGTGTTTGGGAGCAGATTCCATACTCATAGGCCAGCTCCTGGATTTCTGCTTTTCTAGGGGCTCCCATATGGGTGCTAATGGGTCCAATCCCCTCATACAGTCTGAAGTTCTGCTTCTCAAAAAAATTTTAATCTCTTGGCTGGCCCAACAGATGTCTGTGCTCAACTCCAAAAGGGAGAGAGATGCTATACATAGTTGCTGAGAGCTAAAAAATGAAAAACAAACCTGACTTGGAGCTAATTTTAGAGACATCATATTATTTGCATTTGTGGATTTACAGACTGGGACATACCTCTTCCAGTGGCAGCTAGATGGCCAGGAAAGTTTGATCAATCTGGGACTCTCTAATACAGGCAGTGATGTGGGCTAGTGGTGAGATTTGAAACTCTTAATACCATGATGTTAACATACCTGAAATTCCAATCCAGGTAAGGGGAGGTGGGCAGGAAAGATTCATAATGCTATTTGCTGTGTGCCCTGGCTCTCAGTATCATTCGGGTGGGCCCAGCACACAAGGTTATCCCTGCTAGGTCAAAGCAGTAAGTTTGGAATATTAACTCATCACCCTACATCAGTTCTACTCTGTCCTTACTCCACGGCTGTTTTTGACGGGTGAGCCCCTTGTTTTCTTGCTCTCTGTTGGCTCTTAGCCCCAGCACTGGAGCCCTTGGGCTGCCTTCCTCTATCTAGGGTGCCTTCCACTGCCCTCCTCTCTCCCACTCCTCCCCCATACAATGTTAGCATTGTTTGCTTGTTTACATCCTTCCCTCCATTCAAAGATTCCCTTCTTAGGGATGACTTCCCCAACCATTCTGTTACAATTCACGGCCTTCTCTAATTACTGGCCATTCCCATCAGGTCCTTCTGTTACAGGCCATCAAAGTGGAGTCTGGTTGACTAAACAGAAAAGGGTTTTAGTAAGAGGATATTTTGTTGTTTATTGGTTGTTGAGAGGGCTGGAGAACTAGGCTTGGGCTAATCTTCCAAAGCAAGACCCCAAATGCGATCACAGAGCTGACCTGGTCAAGGATAAATGCCTGGAGTTTATACAACTTCCTCTTTGTGCTTCCAGGCCAGGTTAATATTAGAGGAGAGTCAAAATGTGGCAGTTACACAATCTACTGTCAACTTGAGGAAGGGGTGGAGTCTAGTCTGTCAATCAAGTTGCAGCCTGAGGACCTCATTTGGAGGCACAAAGGAGACAAATAGCTCACTGGTGGCCAGATAAACACTCTGCTTCACATTGCTGATGATGGGCCAGATGGAGTGATGCTGATGTGGTCAGAGACCTGGAGCTGGAGGAGCCACATGGAGACCCATGCCAGTGCTGAGATGCGTCCACCACTGAATTCACAAGACTTTGCACCCACAAGATCATCCTGCATTCAGCATCATTGCATGGATTGTGTGAGTCTGAAGAGGAATTTATGGGCTGGTATTGAACGTATGGTCTAATATTAGACTTATGGACTTGATCTGGATCAGGCCAGGATGTTTTCTTAATATACAATTGCCCTTTGATGTAAAACTCCTTCTTGTACACATATGAGTGTCTATGAATTTGTTTCTCTAGTCAACCTGGACTAACACACATAGGTAAAAAGAGGTGAAAAGGGAGAGAGGTAGGCAAAGGTGGATTACCTACTAATAAGCAAGGTAAGTAAAGGCTGATTTGTGTTTATATCTTATTGTTCATTACAAATCAATGATGAAGCACAAGTCAATGTATGCTTAGCTTACTTGCTGAATGCTCCATTCTTGTCATGGATTATGAATTTGAAAGGGGTATTATTCTGTCCTAAGGTGTTAAAAAGTTGCAAGGGAGGCAGATGCCAAGCATGCCTCACAGGAGAATCTGCTGTGGGGAAAAGCGTGAGCTCATTTACTACAAATCACTAACTAAGCACAAGAGACCCTATGTTGCCATGTTGGTTGTGTGACGCTACATTGGAGGTAGAAAGGGAAATGTGGAGAGGAAGAAACAGCCATACTGCCTTCCTTTTCTCGGTTTGCTGGCTCCCAGTGCTCACATGGTGTATTGAATGGGTGTGACCCATGCTGTATCACTGTGATCAAGTTGCGAAACATACAGATTAAAGTACCCAAACCAAAAACCAGTTTCCACAAAGAAACCTAGAGTTCCTGGAGGGCAGAAGAGGGTCAGTGCTCGACTGTTCACTAAAAGGTTGGAGGTTTGTGTGTACCCAGAGATAGCTTGGAAGACAGACCAGGTGATCAAAGAGCTCACAGCTTTGAAAACCCTATACAGCAATTCTAGCCCACACATGGGAAGGACATGTGTGTCAGTGCTGCCGAAACCCCCACCCCCACCCCTACACACTACTTATTACAACTTGCTTATGCATTATCTGTGTTCTTTAATAGTGATAAGTAAATGGTAACTGTCATTGTTGTTTACATAGACATCACCCTATGTTCAAAATATGTTTGAACTTTTTTTTTTTTTTTGCTTTTCAAACTCTCTTGAGTCACTCCCTAATGAAAGATGGAATGCAGCGCAATTCCCTGTTGCACTTAGCACATGGCGAATAATCAATAACCACTCATGGAATTGAATTTGGGAGGCAACAGGAAGAGGAGAGAGCCTAGAGTAAAAGCCCAAATTCCTAATCCCACCCAAGTCATTCCAGTGAGTTGTGTTCTCTCACTCCTTCCACGCATTGCCCTGCACCTCCAAGTCATTGAGAGACTTACGAACTTCAATTAAAAGCAGCACTAAATTGCTCTTAGAGAAAATAAGAGCGTGAGGAACAGAAGGAATTATACAGCTGATAACTGTGTTACACCTTCAGAATTTAGGATGCAGCAGATAAACTACCAGCTGTGTGGTTGCCAGAATTTAAACCTGTTGTATTTTGCAGTGAGCTCTTCCTTGTCCCAGGTAAAAGCTAAACACAGAAAATAACATAGTCTCACGCTTAAGGGGAAATGCATAATAATGCCCACTGGGGGGATGGAACAATAGAGATGTAGCTGTACCGGGATCCTGCTTACCAGACCTTTCCTGCCCACCTTCCTTTTGTCAGCCCCTTCTTCTGGGGGATCCTTCCACCAGCAAGGAGTACAAAAGCTATTACAAAAAGGAAGTGGTAACGTGATCAAGCATTGACCCAGTGGGCAAGGAAATGAATTACATAACTATAGAATGGTGTGTGGTAAAATATGTGCAGACAGGAGATGAATAAAGAGAGACATTCATTGTACATACTTCTAACTTGGACAGAAATGTTTTAAACAAAATCTTATCATCTCACTTTCCCCCTGCCTTCCTTTTCTGGACCAATTTGACAGCCCAGAATTCCTCAGCGACCCTCCCTTCCTTGTTGCACATCTCTTGGGTTCACTTTTCATCCCTTTCTCTCACTCTTCTCAAGATCCACCCCAAACGATGAGAAAACAAACAAGCAGGCAAGCAAACAAAGCCAACACACTGGAAGAGGGACCCCAGGCCTGGGGCTGCTCTCAGCTCAGCCTGACTTAGAAGAGTCTAAGTGTCTCTGCACCTGTCTGTTTTCAATCTGTAAAATGGAGGACATTTTCACCATAAAACAAAAATGTACAACTTGCAAGTGAGGTAGGATGTAGAAAAAAATTCACCCTCTCAAGGGTCATCATTACCATCACCCCTCTCCAAATGTCTCCAAACTTTGCCCAAACTTGGGTGGCTGGTTTGTCTCCAGGGTCCCAGTTCTTTTCATGTGTTTTCAGGGCCACAACTCTTTTACTTTTTTAATGCCCATAAATGTTATTTTAGTTGCCTATTCCAGCATCTCATTTTATTCTGTCTATTCTTCTTATAGCTTTATTTAAAGGAATGTATTAACTCATCAATATTTATACATATTTGTGATTTTAAAAACAACACAAAATCCATTCCTAAGTATGATGACAATGCAAATTCTAATTCTTCCTTAATTTGGAACATACATTTCTTTAAAACGTAGCAATCATAGCTATCCATGTGAAAGCTTAATTTTAATATCCTTCAAATGCACTAGTATTACTGACTTTTGTTTCTCCACCCTAACTGACCTCTTTTGAAATTACTTTTAAAACGTAGGTAAGTAATTATGAGAATAGAGTAGGAAATGTCAAAAAAGCTCCCTGAAATTTCTTTAGGAAATAGTTGCATTTTAAAATACTTATCTGCCCCACCTCCACAATGTCTATTGCCTGAAATAAAGATGAAAGTGTAATGTGTACATTATTTCCAAGATACACATTTTCTTTTGGGGTATGGAATGTCATACCACTTTCCTAAGCATACTTTGTATACTCCTGCTTGTTTCCCTTTTTACAGTCACAGGGTTTTAAAAACCCTTTCATGACCCGAGATACAAAGCGCTTTTGCTTATATTTTCAGTCTCTGAGGTCTAGTGGGAAAAAGGTATCCCACTTTTAGGATATGCTAGCTAGCGGGGGACTGTATAACTGCAAGATCAAGAACAAATGGGCCTCACGCTACCAGCTTAGCACCAGAGATTTCTTGGGACACATTTGTCCCACTCAGTATATGAAAAGCCATATTCCCTCAAATATGTTTTCTTCATTTCATTCAAAATATCCTCCATTACATGGCTTCAACTAGAATTTAAATGCGTGTTTTCAAATAAGCAAGGAGTGCAGAATATAATACTGTCCTGAAAGGGTTAAGGACTGCATCAGTGATGCTGAATATCAGTTCTCTGTTGCATAATGAAAGGTTTCTAGTATGCCTTATACGGTTTAGTATCTTACCCAGTTGCTATTTATCATCTCTCATAACCTAACACTTATAGTGTGCAAATATTTTAAAACAAACCTCTCATCGTGTCTGAGTACAGTGTGTCTGAGTACACGTCAATAGTTTGCAAACGTCCCTTTGTTTCTTTATACACAGCTAGCTACAGATATATCTTTTTCAAGTAATGAAGCAGACCGAAGCACCTACAATAAAGGAAAGCAAAAATTACCAGGTTTGGACTTCACCTCACCGTCAGAAGGATTCTGTTGGGGCTGCCAGCAGGGGACCTCGCGTATTAATACCCTACCTGGAAGAGCTGACATGTTGAAAATGAGATTAACACCTTCCTGTTTTACATTAACTAAGGCTAAAGTGTCATTTGCCTTATCAGGAGAAAAAAAAATCCATGCTGAAATGATAGGGTTGAGAACAAGGTATGGTTTTAAGAGATGTTAAAATATTAAGTGGGAGTTTTCTGTTGTGGTGGTGGTGACTCTTTGAAGATAAAAACCTTGTATAAATTAAAGCCCAAATAATCAGGATCACTAGAAAGCTAGATACAAACCTATGTAGCACAGCAACTCCTTTCCAGGCCAATGATAATTGACATTTGGTTCATAGGAAGCAACTTTCCTGAGCGCTTAAGGAAAACACACACACACACACACACACACACACACACACACCACAACAGCCAGAATGAACACACCTGTCAAAGAGTACTGATATGAGATTGGCCTTTGTTGCCAATTCCAGTCCAGCCGAGAAACAAAAGAGCTAATATAAATGATTTATTTATTCAGCTAGAAGATAGCACTTTTTAATTCCCTCACTTCACAATTCATCTAGTTATATATTTACTAAAGATGAGCATTTAGATAGAAAAATATTAAAAATTCTAATATAAGGAAGCCAAATTCATTGTCAAATACAAATGGAAACCAGGTGGGAAAAGTCCTCTGGGAAAGCTCCACCCTATGCCATCCATTCCACCCCACCCACACTGCGATTCCCATGGACTAAAACAGGGGGTGGTGGGATTTCTTCAGACTTCCTTTCCAGTTGGTGTGCATCTCAGTGGCACTAAGCATTTGCTTCGGATTGGCAGAGGATCCAGAGGTGAGGCAGATCCAGTCTCTGTTCCTCAAAGCCTCAAGACAGACCTCAATCAGATCTTGAGTCATAAACACACACAATTCAAGCCCTGGGGGGGAGGGGGTGGTGGAAGGAGAAGAATTCTTCTGGGGGAAAGTAGAAATTTTCCCTCAAAGGGATATAGCAAAAGCTAGAGCCAACAGAAAGTCTGAGAGTTTTCAGCAGCTGAGAGGAGGAGTGGAGTAGAAGCTCTCCTGTTGGAATAAATCGATCCATTATATTTCTGCACCAGGATGACAAGTATATCAATGGTGGCTGTGTTATTACAGAAAGTACTGTTTCCAATTCCCCCCTTTTTTCCTTTTTAAAAGCAAACCTAAGTATACATTCATGTTGAATATGCAGGTGGTCAGAACAAGGAGTGAAATTAGAACTTTTCCCTGCCCGCTAATTGTCCGCTATTGAAGCACAAAACGCACTGGTGGCTGTTGTTTCTATTTACTTCAGAGTCTCTAATTGCTACTATCTTTTGCGGTCTCAATGAGGAGAAGAAGAGGAGGGGAATCAAAGTGCAGGAGAAGCTCACGAATGCCAAGGATGTAAAGTTGGAATCCTCCTCTACTTTCACGCATTGTTCCAAAGGTGACGCTGATCGGGTGTGTTCCCAAGGAGCTGGGCGAGGAACAAGCTGTTGCAAGGCAATACAAAGGAAGGCAGCTTAATGCCTCCCTAAGGAGAAGTCACAGAGGGTTATGCTGGTGGTGAGAATGATAATAGCAATGATGACAATTAAAATGTGGGGTGGGGGAGGGGAAATCTTGAAATGAGGTGGGAGAAAGAAGTGGAGGTGGAGGGAACCTTTGCAGGTGCTCTAGGAGGTTGTAGGCGAGACACAACTAAGGAGAGCAAAAGCACGCTGGGAGGCAGGATGGGAAGCCTATCCAGGGAGCTCTAGTTGCGTCATCAGCATCCCTGAGACCCGAGTCCTCTGGGGAACTCACATCTTCTTTGTGCTAGATGTTTTGAAGCTGAGCTCCAGGGTGGTGTGCCAGAGGAGGGGAAAATCACGGAGAAAAATTAAGCAGTCTGAAAGGAGTGGAAGATTATGAAGATAAATGTTTACCCCTCTGCTGCATTGTATCTCTTGAAATGAAACTGTTTTTGAATAGTGCTGCATCCGTACTGCAAGAATATGGGCATTGTGAACAAATTGTCTGTCTCAGATGATTTGACACATTTTGATTTCTGCTTAGGAAAATATCTGTTAATCCTATTAGAAGGGAAAGCAGAGGGTCCTGAGCAGGAACACCAAAGATCACATCACTCACTCTCTTGCTCTCACACTCCCCATGCCAAGTCTCAGTGGTTGCCCGAAGACCGGGCACCTCATTCCTGACCTTCTTGACAATACATTGAAATCCCTTCTTCACCATCACCCCATTCCTCCCCCCACCCTCTCACCCTTTGGCACCAGCTCAAATGCCAAGACTGAATGGCTTGCTTCTCTCTGGAAAACTAAAGCAGAAAATAGATCTGATTTTATGTTTTCTCTCCATCTCATTTTCCTTCTGTCTCCCTCCTGCCCTCCCTCCCTTCCTTTCGTTCTTATGTGACTTGCTGTTCACTAATATCCAACTCCAGACCATTCTTTGTGTTTGGCCAAGGAAGCAGTTTTATTGTTCGCTAACTCCAGGGGGGATATAGTGTCTATGATGTTGTCTAGGCCAACCCACCCCCAGGAGGCTTAGCAACCTCTACCTTACTCTCAAAGGGGAAAGGCAGCGACAGGACACGTGTGTCCCAGGGAAAGGGAGTCCAGTCCTGTCCAGAAGTACATTTTCTTCCCAGAGTAGTGTATTTCAATGTTGTCCTGCAATGTATTGTAAATGGGACCAGTTCTTTGGAATCTGAATCTACAGTGCAAATTAGGAACAAGGGGAATATATTCTCCGCCCCCCCCCCAATACTTTCCAAAAAAGGTTCTTTTTGGAGCAACACCCAAATCTGATCAAAGGGTCTGTTCATCTGTTTCAAGAGCCAACCCTGGAGCCCAGCATGCAGCTAAAAATATGCACTCACAGTCCTAGAAAATTGTATTCATTAAACTCTACCTACAGGTCTTCACCCAGAATCTGCTCTGTGCCAAAGCAGCGTGCTGCTGTTAATCCCCCTTTATAGATTAGGCAGTCAGATAAAGAGGGTGGGGCTGCAGTGCAGGGGAAGTCTGCACACGTGCTTGGAAAAGAAGAAAAGGAGAAGCACAGGGATTCCTTGTTCTCGCCTTCCTGTTCCAAGTTGCCAACGCTGTCCAGACACCAGGGCGCGACACGGGGTTTTTCGTGTTCGCTGTATTTTCACTTTCACACGGTAAACGCTACATGTAAAGTGGGAATTTGGCGACAAGATTGGATGCATGCCTTTCCAGCTGCGGTGTGCTGCTCTTTCAGGTCCCCGACACCGCTATCTTTGTACATTAAGGGTGAAATAGTGGTACCCACAGCTGACATTAGTGAGCCCTTACTATGTCTCGAGTATCGTAGCAAAAGTCTTATGGACTTGCTCTCATCCCAGTCTTTGAAGATGACTGTGAGGTCCCTTCACCACCAGTTAGCAGATGATGACGCTCAAAGGTTTAGGAAGGGGAAATCGCATGCGCCAGGAAGCGGCGCAAGTGGGATTTGAACGTGACTCTCCCAAAGGCTCGCGCTGCACATCAGAATGCCATCTTTCCTTCGTTCCCTGAGAAACGTGTGTTATGGTTTTGATGTAAGATTTGGCGACAGCTCCTTAATTATAATTCTGCTATTATCTTAATCTTTACCATTTCCTGCAATCAAATGGTAGGGAGGGATCCTTGAGCCCAAAGACCCTGTTCCCTTTGCATCCCCATGCAGCTCGTAAAACAAAGTATCTTGCCCAGAATAGAAGCAAAATAATTATTTGTTGCGATTCACTCTGCATTATCTCTGTATCTAAATAAAGCCCATCCGCACAAGTCCGTTTCCCAAACACTGGAGGTTTCCTCTTTCTGTAGCCATCCCCTTCTTCTTGTTTTGTTTTCCAGAGGTTGATTTTGAACTGGAGGGACACGGCAGTTGTCTTGTCACTTAGCGTGATTTGAAAGTGCGAGTCTGTGTAGTGCTTTAGCCTGCCCTCAGCAATCAGGCCGCACACTCACGAGGCTCTGATTGTAGGAGTTGCCTTATTTGCATTGATGAGGATGAGCCAGCTGCTAGAGCATACAGCACTGCACCTGACACAATCACCGAGCTCAGGATTAGCCCGGGAATCAGGAATCCACTGCGCTGCACGGCAATCTCAGCTCGACATTAGAGTCACTCATGCAAAATGACCCACATCGGCAATGAGCACAATTAGCAATCCAAAGATGCATGTTAATTTGGGAGTCTGAGATTTTCCTAAATTAACGATAAATAATAAATATGCCATTTCCTGCTCTCGTCTGGACATGAACATAATTCAGGGAATCGTGGGTTTGGAAAGCACACCAAAAGAAAACTCAAACTCCAGGAAATATGCCTTTCTTTAGGTACCAGCCTACAACCTGAGGTATCAAATAGAAGAAGGGCTTTGTGCACCTTTCTCAAATCAGGACAAAACAGCTACCTATCAGGATAAGATGATAAAAGTACAAATAACTGTGTTTTTATTTGTTCCTTGATGATGTAATCAGCAGAGTGATTAAGATTGGTTGGCTTCTTAGAGAAAAATATTTGGAAAAAAGAAAATTTAAGTTGTTTTTTCCCCCAAAAAAGAGGACTGGGTGTTTTGTATCAGACTTGAATATTTCTGGGATTATATTTAGGTCACCTAAGTAAAGATACACTCATTGATTTCAGAATTTCCTAAAAATTGAGGGGATTATGCTGAATTTCTATTAAATAGAGCATATAAATAAAACGGGACTATCACAAACCCTGGGCTGTGTCTTCCTATGTTTGCAGTCCATAGGTATTGAAATGCTCACCTATACTTTCAGAAAATAAAACAAGACCCCACAACATTTTGTAAAAAATGAATAAATGATCATTCCAAGCAAAAGCATGCAGTTCAAAAGCTAAACCTCCCATTGGAGAACAGAAAATTTAATGAGCTTTTAATGGAATGCAATGCTCAGAGTAGTAAATTATTTGTTAGTTGACGATGCAATCAGCATGCTGATTAAGGTTGCTTGGTTTTTTACTAAACATTAACTGAATGAAAACGGGTAGTCCTTGTTCTGCTTGGGGGGCTTTAAGGAAGCAAATGGACCTTCAGAACAGGGATTGTCAATAAAGGTGAGTGCACTCCAGGTGTCATTTGAATATGATGATAAAATACTTCTGATAAATATTTAAAAGCATTTTAAATCCACAATGTTCGCCTAGTGTATTGTGGACTGTTTAAAGAAACAGTGGGCCTTGGCAGGCCTAGTAACAATCCCTCTATCTTTCTCTAGAAAGAAATATCTAGATCTGCTTTCTTTTATTGCAAAAGGAAAAAGGGGGACGTGGGGGTGGTATTCTTTGAAAATATAAGCCAGCATGGATTCAGAGACCAAGAACTGTTTGGGAGTTTGGAATGTAAATCAGAAAGAAGAAAAAAAAAAAAAAAGGACAAGAATAAGAAGGCAAAAATCAAAACAAAGGAAATACTCTGACAGCAAATAAAAGAAGGACATCTGTTTCTCTGGGTAGATTAAGATAAAAATTTAATCAAGCAGCTCCAGTATTCAATATTTTAAAATAACTGCTATTAGAAAATAAATATTTTTTTTTTGATTTTTAAAAGTGGCATTTGAGAACAAGAAGTATTGAAGTACTGGAGTTATAGTCGATTTAATTTAGTAGGTCTTTTAAGGGGCATAAAAGAAAACAAAAACAAAAATTGGGAGGGAATCATGCAATGTCTATTTTTGCTGCTAGACTGCTAACACAAAATTCATAAAATATATCCTTTACCATGCTATAATCAATATTTATATTAGCTACAAATTATTGTTTCTAAGAGCGAGACTGTGACTTGGTTTCTGAATTTGTTTAAATCGCTAGATATATTTTCCCCAAGAAAAGAGGTTTGTTTTTGTTTTTTGTTTCACCACCCCCTCCCCCCCACCAATTGAAGAATTATAGGTTTGTAGGTTAATTTGCTCTGAAAAGCTACAAAGTCTTTTTCTATGAATCCCAATTAGTTTCATTATTGGTGATTCTCTGGCAATGATCAGGTACCCTTAAAATTCGATAAATAACTACCTCTCACTTTTAACTATTCCTGTTTATGACCCAAGAGGTTAAAAGCCTTTGACTGGCATTTGACTTCTGACCTCATATAAATGTTATCTTATCAGTTCCTGCTTGTTAACTTGTATTGAGTGCTTGTCCCTGATGGCTTTTAGATAAAGGGTTGTGGTTTTTTTTTTTTTAACATATATTTCCTATTGGAACTAAACCGTTTGCTTTGTTCTATGCCTGTATACTCCCAATCTACACACTAACTTACTATAAACCTATTATTAAAGCCACAGACTTTTACTTATTCTGTACATTATTTGAGATTTAGTTTTCTGAGGAGGAGTTTATGATGAAAAATATATTTGTATAACTAATAGCAATTTCTGGTTGCCTTAATCTTTTAGCATGTTTACAAAAAGCTGGTTCGTTTGGTACTTGTCCTTTTTGTGTGTGTGTGTGTGTGTGTGTATGTATAACAATTTTAGTTTTGCATTTTGCACCAGCATGAGATGAGTTAGAGAGATAATTTATGGAAATCTTGTCTCCCCAGACTTCAGAAGTCTGCCTAATGAGAGAGTCATCAGTAAGATATATCTTTAAAAAAAAAAAAATCGAACTCAGACCATGAACAGTGCATTTTCTAACCTTTGGGGAGGAAGGTGATGGCCTGGCGCCCTCCTTTGCCCTCCGTTTTTAAGTAGGAAGGAGGATTTCAAGCTTTTCTTCCATTTGCAGCGTGTGTGTTGTTCACACATTCAAGCTTGAGTATCCGCATCTAGTCACTAGGTACAAATCTAAATACATTTGAATGTTTGCATTTTAATCTCTCTCCATACCTCCATGGCATCAGGAGAGTCTTCTGGGCAGAAGTGGGTGCCTTAGAGCGGGCCTCATTTGCAAATGACCTCGAATGTGATTTCTAAACAAAATATTACATTAATTTCTACGACAGAGCAGGCAGCCAGGAGGGGGAAGGAGGGAGAGGCAGCCATCTTGGAACGATTTTGCCTTTTAGCCTCATTCCTCCTCCTCCAAAGGCTCGATAGTTAGAATATTTTCTGTATTTTTAATTGGCCTTGAACATAATGAAGAGAACACATTCAAGAGACCTTTGTATTCGTGGTTGGAATAGAAAAAAATGTGTAACCTCTTTGGACTTTAAATAATAACTGCGGCAATAGACAAACTACACCTATTATTCTCTATCCTTCTAAATAAATATACATATAAATGAAGCATATGCCACAGCTTGTGAGAGACCTGTACAAAACCTATTAAGGGAAACAAATGTCTATTTGGACCATTCACCTACTCCTATCTAAAGAATTAATATGTCAGTAAAGTTATCTGCCCTGCCTCCTCCCCCATTCTTCTCTCCCCAAACATGCACTCACTCACTCACTCACAGGCACACACACAAACACCCCCACTCTGGAGAAATGACAAGCTTGGAAACTTTTTTTTTTTTAAATAGGAATTCCCTCTTAGGTCATAGGTATTTAAGAAAGCGTAAACAGACTTGCTTTTGCATTTGATTTTATTTTCATTTTCTGTGTGTGGAGAGCGGCTTTGGCTCTGTTGTGCCCCACTCTGTTGTGCTCGCGCCCTGGGAACACACAGGTTTAATGCAATCTGTCCGAACATTGCATTATGACCACAGCTTTTCTCAGAGTGGCCAGGGTTTACAGACAGTAAAAGCAAAGGGAAAAGAAATACCCCGGCAGGGGAGAAACAAGCCAGCCCCCAAACCGGTGCTTGCATTCACTGCATTGACTCACTCTCAACTGTTTTCTCTGTAGTTAAAACACAAAGCGTGCTTCCCTATTTCGACGTGTCCACGATAAAGGGAGAGGACACATCCCAGTAGCATAACCAATCTTGGGAAAGTCCAGGGAAGGTGTCCCACCTTTGCACAACCAGTGTGTTTCAAGGACCTGTAGATACTTCACAGATTAAGATCAGTTTGGTTTGGGGTGCTTTTTTTTTTTTTTTTTCAAGAAAGGGGTTGGGAAGTTAAATTTAGAAAAGTTGTATCACACCCTGCAAACTTTTAGTTATCGGCGTGACTTTCTTTGTGTGGTTAGAAGTGCACAAGCCGGTCATTCCACCTCTGACCCTGGAATAGCAAGATAGCTTGGACAAGGCCCTCTGAAAGTCTGGGGGGTGACTGGTGACAGATGGTTCTGACAGTTCTGACCTGCGAAGCCACAAAGTTTGACTACTTTCTTATCAGTAATCTAAGTTTATCTTTCTACCTAATATTACCTCTTGCAGCTTGTTTTGCCGAGAGAGACAAATAGAAATTTGAAAGACAAATACTGACTTGATTTCTGAGCACGCTCTCCTTGCCCAATGCCCAAATGCTCCAGTTCGAATCTTAGAGTTCCTTTATGATTGTACCAGACTTTTAAAAGACAAACAAACACATGAGTTAAGCATGTAAACTAGCTGATTTCAACCCACTGCTCCCATTTATAGCTAACTAATGCTTTAATGAATGATCATAATTCTTACCATGGGCAGAAAAAGATGCTAACTCAAACCAGTTTCTACTACAATCAAAAACAATTTTCCCCAAGTATTTTGTGCATATTGATTTTAAATTGTTGCAGTTCAAAGGAAGAGAAGATGAAGAGAAATCAGGTCCCTCTGGGATTAAAAAAAAAAAACAAAACCCACCACATATAAGTACATCATCAGGCATTATAAAGTCATCAGGCATAAAGTTCCCTATGAATGTATGTTAAAATATTTCAGATATCTTTTAAAAGTTAACCTAAGAATGTATTTAGAAACATGGCCCCTTTAATTCCCCCCCACACCCTATTCCTGACCTCAAAACCAAATCTCGTCTATTTAGAAATACCAGAAATACTATGACATTGTGAAACTTTTTTTTTGTTTCACTAAGAAATAGAGGACCAGGAATCAGAAATATCATATGTATAGGGTGCAGGTTATTATTGCCTGTAGGGTTTATACTTCCCTTTGTGAAGACTTATCAAGATGGATTTCGTATTTCCTTTGGTCTTCTCTTTGCATGATTTCTTTATCTGTATGAACTGGCTTTGCCCTATCTAAGTAGAGAGTTTAATGTGGGCACACTTTACCCAAATCAAAATCTTACTTCCCTTCCCCCCCCCCCCCCCCCCCCCCCCCCCCCCCCCCCCCCCCCCCCCCCCCCCCCCCCCCCCACACACACACATACACTAGTTTGGGGTTTAGACTGGAGTGTGGCTTTCTTTCTTTGAAAAGTGTCTGACATAGATGGAGAGAGCCCAGGACCTGTATTCGATCATCTGCACAGGGTACCCACGGAGCTCATCAGCTATGAGTGCCTCCTTCTTCAAGGAAAATAGTCATAACCCCACAATCCTCAGGCATTTGATTCTAGGGATGTGGCCTGGGCCCACCATGCCTTCTTCTCTGTGGCCTTGTCTACTCTGGAGAATGAAGACATCGCTTCCCAAAGTGGGTGCTTCCAAGGGACCACTCAGATGCTGGAGGGTCAGCGGGCCGTGCTCCCGGACAGAGGGCCCATCAATCAGAAACATGTTGGTGTGGTTGAAAGAGCAAGGGAGTCTAGCTTGGGGGAAGCCATGTAAATCTCTTCCAGAGCTTTGTTCCTGGTAGGGAGTGGGGGTGAGAGCTGGGGTAGCTCGCAGGCTGTGGGCTGTTATTCATGCGCCCGCCCTCCTGCAGTGGGTGCTAACTTGTTGTTCGAGAACTGCCACCACCCTTCCCCAGCACCGACCGCTCGGAAAAGTCAAGCACTGGCGGAGGCCTGATTTTCATTTAATAGTCAAAACCAAGATGCATTTGGGCTATGATGATAGGACGGCTCCGTTGAAAAGATTATTTGAACTACAAAGGCATTCATTTAGGGCTAGCGATGTTGCAAAAGGGCCCGCTAGAAATTAGCAGCCTGTCCTGGTATTTGGAGAGCAAGAGTGACAACTTATTGGAAGTTCTCAAGGAATCATTTATATTTCACACTCCACTCGGCAGCTGATTTGAGATTGTCTGTTAGCATAACAAAGGATCTGAGCCTGTGAACTTCAGAAACCTTTCGACCTCTTAGCTGCTGGCATGAATAGCCCCCAGTCCTGCCTATAGAGATCTCCCAAAGCTCCCCTGTTCGTGGCTAAATTGTTAATCAGGGTAATTTAATATAGTTTTCAATATGCCTCATCTCTTATTGGGAAAGGTATTCACAGCTCCCCTACCCCTGGAAAAAAAAAAAGTTCTTTTATTCAAGTGTGAGAGGGGCAGCTGCAGACAGACCCTCACCCCTTGCTGCTGCCCGACACCCCCTGCACGCAGCCGGGCTCTGAGCGGCGACCACAGCGAGGAGCCAGAAAAGAAATCCCGACCCTGGGTCCCTTCTGCGTGCACTCCAACCTGAACCTGAAACTCCGCACGGTTAGGCCGGGAGACTACGACGACGACGACGATGAAGAAAGCTATGCGCAAACCCAGGCCCAGCCATGACGCAGCCTCTTCTGTGCCACACACACACACACGCACACACACACACACACACACACGCCACACCTCCTTCCCCACCCTCTCTCAACCATCACCCATTCTTCTCCCTTGGTCTCCCAACTGCCATTCTCTTGTGGCTTTCCCCCACCACGGAAGAGACCCTCAGACCTGCTCATTTTCATTTCTGGCACTCTTTGGGGGGCGGCCCACGCGGCCCGGCCTTCCACCCTCGTCCACAGCCACACTCAGCCTGCACCCTGCCTCCACGCCCTGGGTTCCCTACAGTTTCTCTGCCTTGCTCCCTCTTCCACTATCAATTCACATGCACATTCGCTGAAAAGAGCCGGAGCACAAATATATTCATTTTAATCCAGTTAAGACCTAAGAGGTCTCATAAGATATTATTCAGTAGTTTGGAAACCAAGTCTGAACCAGATTTTGTGACACTGTTTCTTTCATCAAAGAGGCCCCCAGCATGCCTTTCTTTGACTTCCACCAGGATATATACTAGAAAGAAAGACAGAAAAACAAAACCCACTACAAGCATACCAGCCTAGCTTCCAGCAGGCACAGCTCTAAGATGATGTTGGGTGGCCTTCTGCACGGCACTTCTGGGACACATGGGCACATCCAGAATAGCGGTTTTGTACAAAGAAGGCAAAACAACACGAAATCACTCTGTTAAAAAATGGAAGAAAACAAACTCTTAATCCTATTTTCTCCCCTCTCTCCACCCACGTGAGCATGTTAAGGCATGTATAAAGTGTATCTCCTGATCCTTTGTTGGTAATGTGTTGGTGCTCTGGCTTTGTGCAACGTGCAGGCCTGGCTTCTTCCTGGGATAGTCATTCTGTCCTCTGTTCTGTTGGGGTTGGGGTGCTTGTCTCTCAACCTCCTGAAGTTGGAAAAAGGCAGGACCCAGTGCCTGCACTATTTTCTCTAGTTGCAATAGTCCCGGGTGGGGGTGGGGAGACTTTTTTTTCCATTGGGGATACTTAAACTAGCATCTCAAAGATGCTCAGAGATGGGAGGCAAATGCATGTCGTCCAGCATCAGAGATTTGAGGGTTTGATTAAACCTCAAAAGTTGGAAATACAAATATAGACTGACCCTTAATAAACAAAACAAGAAGTCTCTTTCCCAAGATAATTTCTCTTTGAGGAGTTTTTAAATATAGCTAGAAAAAGAGGCTTCTTGGTCAATTTTAATATCTAAACAATACCCAGAGGGGACACTTTGGAATACAAAATAAAATAAGCATATCTGATAATTATATTATATGGTAATCCTCCCCAAATCTGTGTTTTACTTTTAAATAAAAGGGCAATGACAGCTTTAATTTCGGTGTGGAAGTTTTTAGATTGTAAGTGGTTTGTCAATAATCCACACAGCATTCATTTTAGCAATGCTTTTTTTTTGTTTTATTTTATTCTGTAAGTAGGGATTTTAGTTTTTTTTCATATATTAAACTTTAAGGCTTTAAAATATTAATTGCTAGTTATTGCAAATCAATAGGCTCAATAGAGGAATATTGTTTCTTTTAAACAAAGCCTTGACTAGAAAAGCAGTCATATCCAAATTAACAAAAATTTAAAATGCAATAGACACATAACAAGAAAACCATAGGATGGCTTCTGAACAGCAAGAAAGAGATATACACAATTTGCATTTTTTCTCAGTGCTTTTGCTTAACATTTTTTTCATTAGCCTTTTCTTCATTAGAATTTATGATCCATGTCCATCATTACACTTTCACATCTATGATTTCTGTTAAATTTTCTAACAAAGGTTAATAAATACAATGAGGTAAAAGAGGCCTACTTGCTTTCATCTAAAGTGTTCAATATTCTAAGGTTGTTTACATTTGCGTTTAATTTTTTCACATTCTTAACTTTAATAGTTAAAATTTGACTGAAATTAATTCTGGAAATTAGTCTACGAAAGATGTAAGGGTATTTTTAAAGGAATTGCACAATGTGATTTTGCGAAATTGCAATGCTTTCTTGGGCTTGGGTCATCAAATGTCCTCTCCAGCCTGGCACAGTTTGGGATTCACATCCGTGGAAGAGGAGTTGGGGGGAGAAGGATGTATATCTCGGATGGTGTTTGACAGGGGGAATGAACGCAGACACCAGAACAATTATATTACAATTCCACTGGGAATGGCAGCACCAAATTTAGCCAGACTGATGGGGTACTGTCTAGACGGTCCCTTTTGTGTATCAGCTGTTTTCCCCCTGCTTTATTGCACGGCTTGAATGTGTGAGTTGAAAATGCATATGGATCCCAAACATAACCATTCCTGTAGCCATACTTTGCTATTAAACTTCCTTTCTTTTGGCTGAGAATCAAAAGTTGCGTATTTCTACTGTATTCTCTTTACAATATTTTGTAATTAGAATGCGGCTTCCAGAATTAGTGGTTTAGCAAAGGTCATGAGACAAAATGGAAGGTGCCTCAGCTGCTTATTTATATGAAAAAAAAGTGTTCTAGGTAAACATTTCTATCTTCTCCAAACATGTCCACCTCTTCTCTATAGACGTAAAAAGAAAGCCCAAAAGACACGAAATAAAACAATGAGAGGGAAGGGGGCACAGTACATGTAAATTGCCACCTTTCCTTTTGAAAAGGGCAAAGGATAAAAAGAAAGAATATTTATTAAGTGTTTACAGTATAATTAATGAGAGTGTGTGTGGTCTACCCACCCCCACCCCCCTTTATTTGTCAAACCTAAGAGGGTTCCTGTGAAGTCTTGGAAATAGATACCCAAATTCTTTCAAGTGTATGCTCACAAGTTTGCATTGATGCTCTGGGCAGAGGAAAGTACAGAGACAGTTCACTTCTGGGGAATGATTAGGATTTTATTTTGTTTGTCAAGATAGCGTAGAAAGACTAGGATTTATTTATAAGGCATTGTAGTGTCTACATAAAACATTCATTGTCCAAAGGAATATACCCTGAACAGGAGGCTCCCGCCCCTAGTGATGGGCAGTAAGCTTGGATGCTTCTGTTAACCCCAAATTTGAAGCGAGTGCAAATTAATTATTCCAATTAGAAAGTGAGAAATAGAAAAACACATTAATGCTAATGAAAGTAGGTATCAGATTCCCCTCTTTCTATCAACGGTTTGTCAGCAACTTTTTCTTTAATACCACCAGTAAGAATCAGAATTTCACATAAGACATTCTAAATAAAAACTGACCCTATAATATGAGCCAAGATGGATCCATTGTTTCAGGAAAGAGAACCTCATGTTTTATAACATGGATGAGTACAGTTTGTTAAAATGAATACAGAAACTACTTGAATCAGGAATTCCATTTCCTACTTGCTGAGGGTTTTTTTTGGGGGGTGGGGTGGGGGTGGGGAGGGGTTGTTTTCCCTCACCCAAAAGGAAAATGATAAAAGTTATATCTACTGTTAAGAAAAAGATCAAATTTAGTGAGGGAAAATAAAACTTTAGTTATAGACTTGTTTCACTAAATTATTGAACTACAGTAAATTTTGCCAATGACTAAATCGTGGATTTTAGATTTAAAAAAGCACAGTACTCTTATTCCACAGTGCTTTACCCTAGAATTGAATAGTTACCATCTACTACACATAAACAGTGAAGATCTTATTCACCTTTTGATGATGTGGTTTTGAAAAGGAGGAAAGCGAAAGCAACTTTACTCCAGATTTTACTGAACAGGATAAGACAAAGAATGAGCTTACTTTTTGATTTGAAATCTCAAGTCAGCGAATCAACAAACAAGAAAGCGGATTGATCAGCAATAGTGGATTGGGGAGATGGCCTGGTTGGAAGAGAACATGAAGTCAGGGCAAGTGACCTTGAACCTGGGAACCTTGAGTAGGCATTGGAGATAGTGGTTTGTTCAGCCTCTGTGACCTAACTTTGATATATGTAAGTAAGGAAAATATTTAACTACAGGCAGGGATGGCGAGTCCAAGAAACTAAGACTGAGAAATAGAGAAAGCAAGAGGTAAAGGGGGTGGGGCAGGGGGAGATAGAGTGGGGAGGTGGCATGCAGAGGTAAAAAGAGAGAGAGAGAGAGAGAGAGAGAGAGAGAGAGAGAGAGAGAGAGAGACAGAAGAGAGAGAAAGGGAGAAGAGAATGAATATTCTAAGCATTGTTTTAGTCTAAAACAGAGATGCTTCCAGGAGAATGAATTTCAATGGAACTGAGCCAAAATTAATTATAGAGATTTTCTTGTTTTGTTTTGTGAATGAAGAGCCTCTCATTTCTTTGGAGATACGAAAGTGAGAAAGGACCAGCCAAGAGATTGGAGTGATGCCCCTGTGCCCCTGTGCTTCCACACTGCACAGGAGCAGACCTTTCTTTCATCCTTTTTTCCGAAAGCTATTGGTGCCGGGTTGTGAGAGAAGGAGAGGGATGTGGCAGTAGCCCACAAGCCTTGGGGTGGGGTGGGGGTGGGGAGGTGTTCTATTCCTGACAACAGCCTGTTTTACCTTGATAAAGCTAAAGTAAGGAAATTGGAAGTAAGATTGGGATAGGGGTGTAGGCAAGAATATGTGCTTTAGGTACTGGCATAAAATCAAGTTCATTTACAACTACGAATTTTTTCCTATTTGAGATACTTGAAACTTTCTTTGGAGTTTGATTTACCAATTAGTCCCTTGTTTTTCATCACCAGTAGTAGGCTACTTAAGCAAAATAAAGTAGTCTCTCAATTTTCCTCTGGTAGGAAGTCTTCGTTTTGCAAACTTTCCTTTTAGGGGCAAAATTGTCATTTGTTAAAATAGCTTGAGGTATGACTGAATTTCTATGAAAGAAGTATAATATACTGAATTTCTATGAAAGTAATATAATATATAGAATTACCTCATCATGAAAGCAGGAGGAAAATGGTTGCATTCTAACAGGAAAAACACAAGGTTGGAGAAGAAGCCTATTAACATTAGATTTGGGACAGAGAGCAGACATAAAAGCTCGAGGACAATATCTAAAGACGATTTCATTTTCTTAAGTTAAATTAACTTCATACAAATCACACCACTATATAAGGTCGGAGTCTGAATATTCTCTCCAAATTTCTTATTTTAGGTATCATGGTAGTTAAAAAAATTGTGGAACATTTTTTATCAACCATAGATGTTCATTTTAAGAGGTCACTTAGGTCTTGGTACTCTCTCAATATTTTAAAACAATATATCTTTAGAAACCCAAGGAGAGTATTCTGTTCTCAAGGTCACTTTTTCGGGATTTGTAACTATTGGCATTCGTGTTCTTATATTTACTTGGCCAGCAAAGATTTAGAGATTTAGCTATCAGGTGAAGGATGACATAGCATTGTAAAGTAAATGAGTCAACACCAAAAAGACTTTGATATAAATTTAAAACAAAAAAGAATATTGATGCTATATTAGTAGTCAAGATTATCTATAGGTGTGAGCTTAAACATCTCAGAAAGGAGCAAAAATTAATTTACTTTAGAACTTTAAATATCAAAATCATTCCTACTTTTTTCTGTCAAAAATTATTAAAATGTATTGTGGTTGACAATAAAGTTATATAATTCTATTATTTAGGACAATCTGTAAAATAATTTTTTTAGAATAGAAAATGTCTTCATGTACATGGGACTTTATTTAGACATTCTTCAAAACATGCTTTAAATGTCACTGTGAATATATTGTGTAAATCTGAGAATATGAGTTTCATGAAGCCACGTTTAATTTAATTAATCATATTGATTCACTTGACATTTTTCTCCTCTTGAATCCCCCTCCTTTTTCTTTTTTCTTTTTTTATCCCTTTATTAAAAGTAATTCATTCATAGTGATAGACTAATTTTTGAGGCAGATCTTACAAAATAAAATCGATAATGGTTTTAGACTAACTTTCAGAATCATCTAACTTAGATTTATTAGAAGCAGGCAAATGAATATTTCTGTAAAAATTCAAAGTACTTAACCATGGTAATCTTTATATTCTATTCAAAACCAAATTCTCAAACTGAGTAGATCTACATTTTAAGAACCATTATTAATATTCAATAACCAGAATGATCACTGATACACTTTAAGTCAAAGAAAGTATGTAATATTAAAATGCACCTTTTTTTTCAATTGCAAGTTTAAAAAGAAAACTTTACTCCTTTCAAGAAAACTTGGAAAAAAAAGTGAAAGATTAATCTTTAATATCTATTCAAACACCAACAGTACAATTTGTGGATTTACATTTGGTTAAAATTATCGAGGAAAATATTAATCTACCAGAACATTTAGAATCTGATATTCAACAATTTCTTATGACTTGTAGCACAATGCATCCCACAAGCATGTTCATTTACTATCAAGTTCTAGAAGAAATTACAAAATGAGCAAAGGCAGATTCATCCTTGGTAAGAATCACAAAGATAGTGTCAATAATAAGTAAACTAAACAGAGGATGGACTTCTTGGTAGATGTGTCAAGATTTCTATATTTTACAGGATTATATAGGTGTGTGTACACAGGTTTCCTATCTGTGCATGTATTTGCCATTTTTTTGTATTAGTCATCATATCCATAAAATGGATTTCCAAAGGAGAGGTGAAAATGGGAAGAATAAAAAGTCTTTTCTAGCTTAAATGGCTACAGCAATTGCAATCTTTTGTTCAGAAAAGTTACAGTTCTTTTAAAACGAATCACAGAAATTGCTCCCAAGAAGTCTGCTTGTTCCTTGCCACCTTGGAGCGAAAGGCATCGTTTGTGGCCATGAGGAGCGGGAGCAGCAAGAAGCCATGGACAGGATCAGGATGGACACTCCCTCAAGCTTCACGGACTTGTTTGCAGGCTACAGATGCCATGATGGTGTACAGATATGACACATTTAATATTTAGACGTTAAAAAAGCCTTTGTACCACTGGAAAGTCCGAGACAAAGCTAAGTCTCTTTCTTTAGCCCATATTCTTCACTATGTTGGCCCAGGAAACTTGGTTAAAGATAGTTTCATCCAGCTCACATGCTCAGGTTTTGTCATTTCATGTCATAACCTTCATGTTACTCAAATATGCCTTTTAAATGTGTTAAACAGAAATGCTGATATAAGCCTAAATGTAGCTTACTTGCTATTTCTGCTCCAAGATCATTCACGGTAGTGGATTTAGTTAAAAGGCCCAGAACATTCATGTTTAACAGGAAGGAAACGAAATCCTCTTGGCTTCAATTGGGGGTTAGGAATGTTTAAGAGCAAAAGAAACACACTGCAGCTGTTGAAGACAACCCCTTCTGTGGAAATGTGCGCATACCATTGGTGTCCTCCATAACATACAGAAAAGTATGCCATATTCTAAGTAAAATCCTGGTTGCTTCCCTCCACCCCCTCCTTCTATTAAATGTTGTTTTACTTATCTGAGACACACGGTCTATGAAGTAACATTTATAATTCTAAACTCAAAGTAAGAACTCCGAGTACTCTAACAACAACGTCAGCAGTGCGAAGTCACCAGCCGCTCCATGGGAGAAAGGTGAGGCTGTCTACTCCCGTAAAGAGGTCCTGTCTCTGAAGCCCACAGGGGCAGCTCCACCCTCTCCCATAGGTCCCTAGGGGTTGGCATCGACTCAGTGGCTTTGAGTTTGGTTTTCCAGAGTTTTGAGTGCTCCAAGCTGTCTGATTCATGCAAGTCATCGACGACGTGGTAAACATTAAGTGAAGCTAAAGGACTTGTTGCTCAAATAGGGAACAAGTTGACTATAGAGAAGAAAGTCACTACGACAGAAAAGTTACCCCCAAAGTGTAGTAATTATAGTAGGCCTGTAAATGGGCATACTGTGTTATTCCCAGTGTACACCACGCAATTATTACTATTTAAAGTGTGATACCCCTTCTTGACAAGATGGCTGTAGGAGGAAGCTTTCTAGAATGGCTTGTTTTGCAGAGCACAGCATTTAGTTTCTTTGCTAGCGTGCTCCCTCCTAGTTAAAAACTGGTTTTCATCACACAACTGCATAATTATTTTTCTGCAACTATCTATAATTCCTTGTCTTGTGTATCTCTATTAGAGTGATTCAGTGTTTGCTATTCTACATTATAAAATGGATCTGAGTTACGGGCATGTGAAATATAATATGTTGCTATCTTGGTAGGGGCACACAGTTCTAATTCTTTGTAAAAAATCCCAAAGGCCTACAATGCTTTGGGTTTTCCTTTCTGAATGCCGTGTGAGCTTTCTGACTAATGCCTAAAACTACAGGTCACTGAAGACAAGAAACCTCACAACATGGAACTCAATCAGTACACAGAGCAACTCCCTCTCATAGGGCTGTATAATGGGTGACTGGGAAGAAACCAAAAAGCTGTTGGAGGGGATTTGTTGATGGTGGCATCATAGACAACCTTACAATCTGTATTTGTCAGCTTTGTCACACTGCACAAACCAACACACACACAACTTCAAGTCATTTCAGAATAACTATGTCTGTTGTTCTCAAAGTTTTCCACAAATAAAAAGGGGAAATTAACAGAGCTCCTTCTGCCGGGCTTTTCCGTCTGACTGCAGCCCTTCCCCTTCTTTCTTTCCCTCCAGCTCCTCTCCTGTTTCTTCTTCTTCGTTGAGTTCTCTGTCATTTTTGCTTTACAGGACTCTCTGTCGTCATATTCCCTAGCAGTGTCAATAAAAATGAAGTTTATCTCATAAAACATAAGTGACTGGTATATTCCTTCTTTTAATGATTGTTTGTAGTAAAATTACATCAGTGACAATGTCTTATATATTTTAATAAATGAATTTTATCATTTAAAAGGCAAACCACAAAAAAATTAAGGAGAATTGAAGGGCCGTTTAATGTCTCTGAATTTATTTATAAGTATGTGTAATGTTAAATGCAGTGAACCCTTCTGAGACTACTTTTGTGCTTACTGATCCCAGGGTGCAGGAAGATTTAGCTTATCCAGGAAAACTCAAAGTCATAATTAGTCTTGTGAATTATAATAATCGGGTCTCATCCTGCATTTCTCTCTCATGTGGTACTCCCACTGGGAGTTCCGCATGAAGAAGGACTACAGGATTGGGCATTAATAATGGTGTACCTGTGAAATAGGAGCATTTTCATATAGGGCCAATCAGTGAAATTAAAAATCTTCCCCATCTTAGTCCTTTAGCTTTCAACCAATTGAAAGAATAACATCAGTAGATTTTTTTCATGTTTAAAAACTTTTTAGTTCTAAAAATAGATCTCAAAATGATCATGGAATAATAAAACATTTCCCCTGAATCAAATATATTTTTACTTTTGGCTTAGTTATAGATATAAGGTTGTTATTGATCATTATTAAGAAAAATGTTATTATGACTCATGTTTTAGTTTTAGATCATTTTCAGAGATAAATAGCAGCAAAAGAGCAATTTAAGTAATTAATCCATGAAACTCAGTAGAAGGCTACAGTTATTCTTATGGTTCCGAACTCAGCCATTTTGCCTAATACAATTACTTACTTTCCTCAAATAATGTCACTGACTGAGATGACCAATTGCTTTAAAATATAAATCCAATCTAGATTAAAGGAGAAAAAAATGTTCAATAGTTTGTTAACCCTGAGGTACTGACATTTTGCTATTTGCAAAACAGAAATTTTCACGCCTTTTGACAGTTACATTATCATGACCTACTAACTCAACTTAGAAAAATGGATAGGCAAAGCACAATAATACTTGAATATCTATCTAAAGCTCACCAAAGCATGGCTTGAAGAGTCCCACATTGTCAGAGAATCAAGTCTATCAAGCTGTAAATGCATAACAAAGTATAGCATAATAGCATAACCATTCAATGGCATAATACTCAGCAGTACAAAACACAAACCACTGATACATCTCAGAACATAGGTGAATCTCGGCATCGTTGTGCTGAATGAAAAGAGCTAGATCAAATCATTTACAAAATCTTCTAGGAAATTCAGACAAATTGTATAGTGACATAAAACAGTCCAATGGTGGGCTTAAGGAAGCAATCAGGTGAGGGAAATAAAAAAGAAGCATAAGGAAACTTTTTGTGTGTGGTGATGGTTTTAGAAGTACTTTCCTATGTCAAAGCCTATCAAATTTCACAGTCAAGTATAGTTATTATACCCTGATTTCACTTGGAAAGTTCTTAAGAAAAAGCGGACCACTCAGACTGGACACATGAACTTTAGCAATTAACAAAGCAAAGCCAAACAAAACAAGTCGAACAATAGATTCTAAAATTATATGAGTAATTGGGACCATGGCTACTTGAATTTGAAGGGCCCTCGTAGTATTCATCTGTTAACCAAAGGTCTGTGGCTCAAACCCATTCGTGGTGGTAATTTGCTCCCTTAGAGATGCCAGTATGGGAAACGCTGCAGTGGAAGGAGTTGCTTGACCTATTGGGCTGCTAAGAGTCAGAATTGACTCCACATCAGGGGGTTTGAATTTTGTTTACAACAGACTTTAAACTTGGGGACCAAGAACAACTTCTTCAGTATCCAAGCAGATGGTTAAGATTCCTGGTTTCGTTCCAAACCATTGTACTTGTCAAAAATCAGTAGTCAGGAATGAGATGAGCATCACAAGTTTTAAAGTTTTTCTTCAGCATTACAATAAACTGGGACTTGAAGTAGTCGATGAACCCACGTGAGAACATCACCAGCCAATTATTTAACACAGGCGTAAACCAAAGAATAGTATCTGCCGGGGAAACATAGACTGTTCTCTAAACATTTGGATTTTACAATTGTGTCTTTTGTCATAACATCTTCAAAGATTTTTCCTTCCTTTCCTATACCACTGTGTGTGACAAACATAGACTGATAGGTGAGCTGGAGGATGGTGTCAGCCAAATAGTAGACATTTCCTGGATATTTTTGTCTCGCTTAGATACCACTGTGTGAGTTCACAACTTTTAAGACACTTTAGCAAAACTATATTGAAATCCACCCGAAAATACCAAGCATTATATTTCAACTCCTTTGTGGGATGGAGATGACTAATTGAGTTACTTTGTGTGGTCCAATACAAAGAATTGATATAATGTCAAGTTGTTATTTTTATTAATCTACTTTCATTATAGGGAATATTGTGTCCATTTCTGGGTGCATAACTAGTTATTTCAGCAACAATCTCAGAAGGGAAATAAGAATAGGCCTGGATGATTTTTAAGAATTTAAGGACCAAAAGTGAAACGCATATGGGAAAAAAGCCTGGAAGCAAACTAAATATATGTGAAAATTGATGTCTGACTAAAAGAACATGGTTAAAATGTGGGTTTATCAAACATGAGTTAGGGAAGTTGACAACCCAAATCTAGTCAGCAAGAGGAATGAATTTCTAAATGCAGAAATTCATGTGTCTATATTGCCTGAAATGCAAATCTTTTCATTATGATTGCTTTTTATTCTGATTTTAGAAATACTATGTAAAAAGAGTCTTGGGCTGAGCCACAGTGATGTAAGTGGTTGAGTGCAGAACTGCAGCCAGCAGGCTTGGCGGTTCAAATCCAGCGGTGGCTGGGTAGCGCCCAGGACCACCAGAGGCAGTGATGCCCACAAAAAAAAGAAAGAAAGAAAGAAAAAAGAGTCTTTCTGAAAAGATACATTAAAAAAGTTTTTTTAAAGATAAATACTGGAAGTGTTATATATATATATTAATTCCAAAAGATGCAATTTTAGGCATATCCTGTGCTATTTTGTAATTAATGTTGAAGATGAAATGATAATGGCCCCTCTTCGTATATTCTCTGTGAGGCTGTTTTCTCTTGCTCTCTCTTTGCTCAGGAATTTAGTTGTAGGCAGGACCTAGCTCAATGGCAAAGGACACCTTATGATTCATATAATCTAGAAGTATAGCATACTTCTTTCTCTTTCTGTTTGGGAAGGAATCCACATCAAACTGTCTAGAAGCCGACATGTTGTTGGTACTATTAGGTGCAGTCAGGTTAGTTCCAACTCATGGGGAGTCCAAACGTCACAAGATGTAACATTGGCCAGCCCTGTTTCATCCTCCCATTAGTTCTTATGTTTGAACCCATTGATGTCGCCATCTTGAAAGAGATCTTCTTCTTTTTTGATACTCTGGTACTTTACCAAGCATAATATCTTCCTTCAGGGACTAGTCTCTCTTGAAAACATGTCCAAAATATTCAAGATGATGTCTCCCATCCTGGCCTCCAAAAAGCATTGAGTGTACATTTTCCAAATAGATTTGTTTTTTTGGAAACCTGTGGTACTCTTAAGATTCTTTGCCAGTGCCACAATTCAAATGTATCAATTCTTCTTGGGCTTTCCTTAGATAATGAATAACTATCACATACATATGAGGTGATTAAAAAGCCCATGGCTTGAGTCAGGTGCACCTGAGTCCTCAAAGTCACATCCTTGTTTTTTAACACTTCAAAGATGTCTTGTGCAGCAGCTTGACCCGATGCAACGTGCTCCTTGATCACTTGATTGCAGGTCTTATATGAACAACTGAATGTGTATCCAAGCAAGATTAAGTCTTTGACAATTTCAATCTTCTTCATGTATCATTGTGAAGAGTTTTGTTTTCTTTATATTGAGCTGCCACCCATAGTGAAGGCTGTTATCCTGGGTCTTCATGACCAAATGCTCCAAGTTCTAACTTTCAACAAGCAAGGTTGTGTCATTTGCAAATTGAAGGTGACAGACACAGAGTGAGCATCCTGTCCTCTGGTCCTTGGCACTGGAGGCATTTTCATTACAAAACCCCAAACAAATCTTTGGAGATCACAGGAAAAGCAAATTTATTCTTTCTCTTGAATTATTTCTGTGGGTTTAGCTGTGGGTCAAATCAAGTTCTAAGGAAAGAGTTTTAATTGATCCCATATTTATAATTACTTATAGGCACATTGCAGATGCCAATCCTTATCTGTATAAATTGGCAAAACCAAACGGTCCTGCCCATGTTATCAGAGTTCCCATAACATCTAATAGAATGATATAGTCATTTTACAAACGCTGGAAACCCAAACCCAAACTTCTTACATTGACTGAATCCAAATATTTTGAATTGGAGATTTAATGGAAGCAGATAGCCGCATCTTTCTCTTGTAAAGTGGCTGGTGGATTTACCAGCTGATCTTCCTATCAGCAATCCAACACTTCCCTGTCAGTCACTAGGGCTCCTTTTATAAGGTCTGAAGTATGACACAAATATAAGTTAGTTTTACTGGAAAGAATAGACATTCGAAGTTCATGTATTCCCTACAGCCCTCGAGCTGTCATTGAGATGATTCTGATTCATGGCAACCGTCCAGGGCAGAGAGAGTTGAGCTGTTCAACAGCGGTTCCATATGGAGCCCTGGAGGTTTAATGGTTATAAGTTGGCCTGCGAGCAGCATAGTTGGGAGTTCAAAACCACCAGCATCTCCATAGGAGAAAGATGGAGCTCTCTACTCTTGAAACAGTCTCCAAAACCCAAAGGGAGTCACAAAGAGTCAGCACTGACTGGAGAGTAAGACAGAGTTTCCATGTCCTTCCACCACAGAGCAGGCTGGTGGGCTTGTATCACAGACCTTTAACCACTGCCCTACTTTGGCTCAGCCAGGTGCATGTGATTGGCTCAGATTCTTGACAGAACCCACTTGTTTGTGTAGATCAACTTTTTTGCTGTTCAGACATTTCATGGGGTAGAAGAGTGCCTCACTGTGATGTTTTCTGATACAAATCTGTAAGGAATGTTGGATTACTTTGTCAGTATGCAATCCTTTGATTTTGAGAATTGAAATCATAAATTGTCATCTCAGAAGATATGTAAGAAAATGTCTAAAATATTTACATGATATTTTTAGCAGACCCTATCTTCAGTTGAATTTTTATTTATTATTTCTTCCACAATCCTAGAGACCATATTTCATTGATTTAGTAACATAAAATCATTTTAATTAACTCTTATAAGTAATTATAATTAGATGAATTTGTTCATTAATGGATATTGTAATTATTGCTAATTACTCTTAACTTTACAGCATTTCATATAACCTGTTCTATAACTCTTCATCTTCAGAAAGATAGAATTTAGAATTGCCCCTGCGATCAATGGAATCTATGAAATCAGTTTGGACTATAATTAGACTAAAAAATAAGAATTACATTCTTTTTAATTATTTTATTTATTCCTTACAAATGAAGATCTAACTAGATATTCAGAATCATCATGTTCATCTTGCCCAAATCCAAAACCCATTGCCTTCGAGCCAATTCTGACTTATGGCAACCATATAGAATAGTGGTTCTAAACTTTCCTCAGGACGCAATCCTTTGCTACAGTTCCTCATGCTGTGGTGACCCCCCAAATATAAAATTATATTTTACTACTTCATCGCAGTACTTTTGCTACTGTTAAGAGTCATAATATAAATATATTATATGTAATATGTATTTTCATTGTCACAAATTGAACATAATTAAAACAGTGATTAATCACAAAAATGATATGAATTATATATTGTGAAATATTTATTTCTAATTACAAAATAAATTAATTTTTGTCTTGAAGTATAGTGTAGCATAGGTAACTGTTTTAATATAGCAACAGAAAATTACATTGTTACATTTTGGGACAGGATGCATTAAAAAGCCAACATCAGTGGGAAGGTTGTGATAGCTTCTTTCTCACCAGATCAGTAATTCTCGGGGCAGTCTTTGCAAGAGCACCATGAAGATCATCTTCCACAACATGTCTACTTCTGTATTTAGACTTGATAATCAGAAAGCTGTAAACCCCTGTTTCACAGAGATATGAGGTGGGAAATGGAAGAAGTGCAACACAGTCTCAGACAGAACAGGATATGATTGCAAACACTTGCTCCAGAATTTTGTAATTGGCATTGTAGAGAGATCAGTTCTCACTGCATCACTGTTAATAAGTTCAACGAACTCCTCTTATTCTGTCTCAGGAACATCTTCGACTTTGACTGTGAATGGGCTTCTGGGAAGTGCAAATGGGGTGTCAGGTAGATTTAGAATGTATGATGAAATTTCATTTGCAAGAATGTGCAAGTGTTCTTTCACAGAGATGATCATTGGGATCACTTTCTCTGGTTCAATGTCATGTTCCTCAAAGAAAGAAGATAAGGTAGGCACCATGTAATTTTATTTTCATCCTTTTTTTTTTTTTGCCAAACTTGAAGTTTCATTTGGAATGATTGGATCTTTTCAGACAAATCCAGGCATGTTGCTTTTGGTCCTTGCAGTGATAAATGTAACTTATTCAAGATGGCAAAGATGTCAGCCAACTGCTTCAAATTGCAGTCTTTCTTTCTGATAAAAAACGTTTTGAGTTCATCATGAAGCTCAAAAACACATTTTAAAACTTTTCCTCTCAACCATCTCACTTTAGTGTGAAATAGCAGAGCATTATTTGATGCATCTGACTTGTTGCACAGTTGCAAAAACAGTCGACTGCTTAAATTGCTCACCTTTACAACATAGAACTTATGACACTTTTCCTTACTTCTTGTAACTCTTGTGGTAGCATCTTCCTTCCTTTCAATGAATCATACAGTGAGTTCTGATAACATTTGGTGACTCATTCAGTACCAGATCCAGATCGATATCCTGCATAGCTAAAGTATCATCTGTGCAAACACCACAAACCTTTTCCCAAGAGACCTTATGCTCTTTCAGAAATGGACCCACTGTATCAATTGCATCACATGTAGTGGTTGTCTTTTCAAGAAGTTTGCCAAAAAGAAACTCATCTTTAGAGCCACCATCATTAATATACCTCAGGTAAATCAGTAACTGTGAATAGCTTGCAATCTCTGTAGAGTCATCAAGCTGGATGCTAAATATTGGAAGTGGAGCAGATTTAATTTCCTGGATTACCTGATCAAGAATATCAGCAGACATATCATCTAGTCTTCTGTGGAAAGTGTTGTAAGATGAGGAAATGATATTCAATTTCATAACAAATTCGTCTCTGATCATAACTCAAACAATGTCTTTGGCCACTGGCAACAGTAAATCCTCAGCAATGGTGTGAGGTTTCGTAGCCCTGGCGATTTTGAGTACCATTCAATATGAAGCTTCAATGGCTGCTACATTTTGTTTGTGGTGCTTGCCACCAGTGTTAAACCTGGCTTTCTTGAGTTCATTAACTTTGCTTCTAAAATAGTTGGTATCCTTGCCGGCAAAGCTTGGATGCTTGCTATCTAAGTGGTGTTTTAGTTTGTTCAGTTTCAGCTGATAGATTCAGATGATAAAACTTAACAGGTAACACACTTTGTTTTTTCAATTCCTGCTGTAATTAATGAGTATGATTATACTGTAAAAAAATCCTCGCTATACGTTCTTTTCTTAATATTCTTCTCTACATGATCCATTGTCATAGGATGGTTTTCTAATGAAAATAATATATAACAATATCTTTAATAATACAAATGATAATCCCTGGCATAGTACAGTCAAGACAGTTCATTAAAGTTGCCTATGATTTACCATTTTCTGTGTTTTTTTTTACATACTGTAGACTCAAGTATAAGTCGACCCAAATATCACCCGAGACACCTAATTTTACCACAAGAACTGCATTAAAAAGATGCTGAAAAGCTCAGTTTACACATAAGTATATACTGATGTTACTATCACAAAGGGGCAGTAGTCACATTAACCACGGCTGAATATAAAGACTGATAAGCATCCAGATTAAGTTTCCATGGCATGTATGTGTACATATATATATAAATATATATATTTGCAGTTGTTGATGATTTTACATTTATTCAGTTATCATAATACACGAAGTGCTGGTCTACCTCCAATACTGCTGCTTTCAACACATTGGCTGCTTTCAACAGAGCAGCTGCTTTCAACACTGCAGCTGCTTTCTACACAGTAGTTGCTCTCTACACTTGTGTGACTGGTTCACATAAGTACATTATGATACCAACCCTGTCACATACACCTGTATTTGTATGTGGTTTATGTGTATGTGGTATATGTGGTGTGGTGTATGTGGTGGGGTTGGCACGATGATGTCATCATGCAGGGTATTCGTATGTGGGCATATCTGCATGTGGATGCATCCACCTGGAGACAGAGCAGCCGTGTCTTGATTTCTAAGGGCCTTAGATGACCCCTGTGAAAGGGTCACTTGACTCCCCCAAGGGGTCACAACCCATAGGTTGAGAACCACCGCTGTCAAACCACCCCAGAATGTTTCCATAGTGGCCCAGCTGTATGGAAGCAAAGTGTCACATCTTTATCCTTCAAGGTAGCAGTTAGGTAGCAGCCAAGCACTGACTGTGCAAACCGAGCTCCTTCATAAACCTAGAAAAACCAATGTTGTTGTCATTAGGTGCTGTCAAGTGAGTTCCAACTCATAGCAAACCATATGTACAACAGAGTGAGACACTGCGATTCCTTAGAATTGTTCTTATGCTTGAGCCCATTGTTGCGATCACAGTGTCAATACATCTATTTAAGGACCTTCTTCTTTTCTGGTGCTCTTCTATTTTACCAAGTCCTTCTTCTGAAATTGGTCTTTCTTGACAATATGTCCTAAGTACATGAGATGAAGTCTCACCATCCTTGCCTATAAGAAGCATTCAACTTGTGCTTCTTCCAAGACTCATTTGTTTGTTCTTTTGGCAGTCTATAATACTTTCAGAATTCTTCACCAGTGCTGCAATTCAAATCAAAACTATATAATATATACATATATATATTCCATTTTGTACCTTGCTTCTGTTCATCTATAATTCAAGGACTATGATAACACCAATTTTTATTTACATGGGCCTACAATATTTTTTAAGAATCCCTTATATAGACACTGAGTGAAGCAAGAGTTTAGACATCAGACTCCACGAGTCTTCCCGGTGGGGTAAAGATATCTGCTGCCATAGAGATTTACAGCATTGGGTATCCTTTGGAGCAGATCTGCTCTGTTCTGTAAGGTGACCACAAGGCAGAATGGATGCAATGGCTGGGGGTTTGGTTTTAGTTTAATAATGTTGGGTGGAATAATAGACAAGTCCCTTTTCCTAATTTCACTACATTTGCCAAAACATGAGGTTAGAAAAGGTTCTTTTCTTTTTAACTCAGATTCTGAGAACTATCTACAAGAAGTTGCTTTTTAGTGGAAAATAAAATAATCAAAAAATATGCCCCCAGAAAACTTATTAGAGTATTTTATGATTTAGTAAATTTTGTGTATTCTCCTTACTTAAAATGACATCCCTTGCTATACATGTTTATCTGCAAACTATTCTAGCCAAAGAACAACATATCATGCCAACACTTGCTTGAATTCAATGGCAGTGGCAAGAACAAATGGTTCTTAATTTTGCTTCAATGTAAACAGCATTGACACTATAGGGAAGACTGATATACCCCAAGCAGATATTAAACAGAGACAGGTAGCTTAGATCTAGGGTAAAAGCAAAGTTCTGGGTCTGAAAATAAAATAGCCTAGAATGAAACTATATTAGAGGAGAAAAAGAAAAGAAAGATATAATAAGACATGATGTGAATACTTTCTATAAAGTTGATTTCAGACTTATGGTACCCGTATGTGCCCAGAAGAGCTTTTCCATCAGATGTTCAAAGCTGTGACTTTTTGCAAGCAGATTGCCCAGCCTCTCTGTTGAGGTGCCCGTGCATGATCTCAAACTTGGCTTGCAGTTTAGTACTTAACCGTTTGTCACACTCGGGGTCTCTGGTCATTAGATATAAATTTTATATGTTCCTTATATAGCTTACTTGTTATTCCCACTTTGATACTTGTTGGTGTCCTAGAATCCAACTTTGTGATTATGATTTAAGTGTCTTTTAAACCAGAGAGCTCATTGTCTAGCACTCTATGGAGGAATGGTCTGTTGTTCTTTATAAGCGAGGTCTTCCATAAGCCCAGGAAAATCCAAACATTTTGAAGCCTATTTATAGGTTTTCATGAACTGATTTTTATTCTAGCCTGTTTAAATCTGAAATTTCCCTTGCAAACTGTTCACCACGGATGCGGCTTCAAGAATGTGAAAAACCAAAGGTGCAACTTCCAGGTCAGAGGAGCACATTAACCCTCACAGGGGCAGATGGATGATGGTGTTCCTGTCAATAATAATTTCTTACTTGGACATGCCATTGAGAGCGTGTACCTCATTTTGAGACCATGGACCTAAAGAAAAATGCAAGGATGGTTTCTACGACGCATGGTACCAGAATGAACAAATATGTGCCTGGTTCAATAAACACAAAGTGGATAAGAGATAGGGTACTTCATGCAATTCTGAACATCCTTCCATTACAGCACCCAGCTTCCTGTCCAGGACTTACCTTGGTTTGTTTGAATGGCTGCATATCCTTGCTTTTTGCTGTGATCTAAGTCATTTGGCTCACTGGATTGCAGGTAAAGAAAAATATCTAACTTCCATGATCTACCTAATAAACCTAATTCCCCTGTATTTTCTACTGGTACTTTCCCTAGCTTCTTCCTGAGGTCTTGCTGTACCTGGTCCCAAGGTTGGTATGACTTGACAGTTGTAAGGGTCTTCTTTGATCTATTTCAGCATATGAAATCAATCAACTCAGGAAAACCAGCAATTTACTTTAATACTTAGAAGCCAATTGGAACTGCTGAATGAAATTGTCAAGAGATGATGTCACTTAGAATGCAGACAGTAGCGGTGAGGATGATGACTTGGCAAGTTTAGGTTTATTGCAGTGAGAGAATTCATAGGACTTGACAACTTTTCATATATGGGGATGTGGGATAATAAAAAGCCATGGGTCATGTTCAGTTTCTGACTTAAGAAACTGAGGTACTCATAAATTCCTTTTTTTAAAATGAAGAGCATAAGTAAAAAGCAAAGAGATGTGACGGATTCAGTTTTGTAAAACTGAACTTTAGGCGTCCTTAAGACCTCCCAGTTGTGATTCTCTTTTGCAGTTGCGTTCAGGGCCTGTAAGAAATCTGTAGTTGACAATACAGCTGTGGTCATTTTGTTTTGTTTTTGTTTTATCTGATGTTCCATTCCTCCAAGACTTGGGTTCTAATTTGAACACCTTCTGAGGAGATTCTAAAGCTGTTGCCAAGTTAAGAATCACTGAATAACACTTGGGATGCCTAAAATTTTATGTTTCCCTTTTTATGTAAGGATTCCTGGTGGTACAGTGGTTAACGTGGGTACTAACATAAAGGTTGGTGGTTTGAACCTGCCTACTGTTCTGCAGTAGAAATACATAGCTGTCTGCTTCTGTAAAGATCCCAACCTTGGGAAACCCAGTGGGCAGTCTGAGTTGGCCTTGCAGGGTTGCTTTGAATTGAAATGGATTCTACAGACTGCTTGGTGTAAATTTAAGTCGAGTCAAAAATTCAAGTATTCAATCATATTAGGAAGAGTTGTCCAGTTAGCCACCATCAATTTTAGAACATTGTCTTTTTTCTGATACTCCTTGTTAACTTATCATTTCCAATCAACACCCCCTGCCAAATCCCCAAGAAACCTTTAATTCAGTTACTGACTCTATGGATTTACCTATTCTTGATTTTATATACAGATAATCATAGAAAACACAAACAGGAAGCAAGCAACAGCAGCCTCAACAAAATAACAACAAAACAAAACCATAGAAAAAACTCAATAGAAAAGAACGCAGACCATATTAAAAATGGAAACAGCTTAAAAATGGGACAAAAGGAAGATCAAATGATAAGACATTACATTTAAACTAACTACATCTGCCATAATTGGTTTCATAATGCATTATGTGCGAGAGTTAAACTGTTCACATCCCTGGACTATGATCAGAGGGAACTCACTGGAAATTTCCATATTCCATGTAGAGTCCGAGCAAATAGATTTGGGGCTTCCACTGTCATCCATAGCCTTCTACAAACTGGGGGTTCAGAATTTACACCCTGAAATTATTCCCGCTTTTGGATTTGTATCATATACACTGGCATGCTTCTCCAATGTGGACTTAGTTGATGTCTCATTTACATGGCTGCTTGTTTGAAGACAAGCCATTAAGATATCAGATGTTCCTCTTTCTGAGAGATAGGCACCATCTGGTTTCTTCACCACACTTTGCTATTGCACTCATCTCTTCAGTGACCTCTTCCTGTGGGTGAGTGTGGAGTAGGACCATATCCTAAGAACTATTTTTTACTGAGATTGAGCCTAGAATGAAATGTGAGCCCCAATTTACATATACATGGGTTTTTTATATGTCTCTAGTTCACTTTAGAGATATCACTGTCATTTTATGCCAGGAAATATTATAATTCATCTTCCTGAGAAATAAAGTAATTATATTAATAGTCTCATTAATTAAATCAATGGTATAGAATTTAGATCATGTCATTAATTAAACCAATGATATAGAATTTACAGAAACAGTTGAGAAAAAGGAAATTTTCTAGTCACAGAAAAATTTAATCTGTACAAGTGAACAACTCATGTATATCAGTTTCAAAAGTCAACCTACATATGTATAAGTTCCTTATATGAACAACAGGGGTTGGTGATGGGACAATACTTCCAATGCCAGTCATTCATGGAGACAGAATCATTCTACTTGACTAGTACATGTTATATAAACAATAAAAAATAAGGAAAGCACAAAAATAGTAAATGTATGATAGTCAAAATCTTCAAGAAGTCACACGGACTAAAATCGCAAAAACCATTGGGTTTGCCATAAGTTGTTATTGATAATTTTGACAAGTATAATTTTAATGAAATGCTGAGGTCGAAAGTCAGAATCAGAGGATGAAGCATTAACTAGAGAGGAAATGGGATTCACTATGCTTTGAATAGAAGATAAAAACAAGTAAAAGCTTAAACGAGTTGAATTGACAAAATAGTCAAAGCAATGGATTCAAACATGCTAGTGTTTAGAGGGGTGGCTCCAGACTGGGCAATGTTTCCTTCTGTTTTACATAACGAGTCAGTGCCATGGCGCCACACAACACTATCTAGTATAGAGCCATCAGACTTGAACACATCTCAGAATTAAGCACCAAAATCATCTACCTATTTTCATAAAAAGCCAACTAAAACCTTGTTCCCACATCTATTTTTTATTCCTTCTTCTTATGTATCTTTGTTGAAATACCTAATTTAAAAAAGATCATTACATTTACCCATTTAGCACAGACATAGCATTGAAGTGTTCAAGTAATAGAAGTAGTCCTCATTTCCTGAACCCAGTTTGCTCTTGAAGAAAATTTTTGAAACAAGAGAAAATATTTTATTATTTTAATTGAAAACAATAAGAATTAGTTATTAGCACATCCAGAATGCTCAACCAGTTACCTCAACTATCACTAAAATACTTTTTAACCATCAATATAATATTCAACTAAAATTTTATCTGTAAAAAAAGCACTCAATAACTTAACATTTAATGAATACATTAATGATTATGTTTCTGTCGGTTATAGAGTATTCACTATGAAATGCATTTTCTTTCTACTCCACAAAGAATATGTGCTTTAGTTTAAATAAACCAGAAAACATTATATTAAAAACACATATTAAATGTAATTAACAGCATGAGAAAAATGAACAGATGATGTCATTTTTAGATGTTAGTTACTTTTCTGAGTTAGATTTAGTGATAAGGGAGACATTTTCACTTAGAAATACAAGGAACATTAAAACCATAATGTGTGCTTCCTTTAAATAAGACAAATAGAAAGCACCATTCTATCTAGAGAATATATAAAGTATAAATGCAGTACACTGTGCATTCACTGCAAAACTCTCTGTAAATTACATGATGATTCATTATGACACATTTCGATTCAAACACATAATCTGGAGTTGATTCTTTTAAAAAGTCTGTTATCACTGTTATTGTATTATACAAAGCTGTAGAGTAGCTCAAGAATGCTATTGTTATAAACTAGGAGCCAAGACATAGAAGCAAGACAGAGGTTCTCAATCAGGACAATTTGGATACCCAAGAGACATGTGGCAATGTGCAAGGGCTACGTGATTGTCAAAAATAGAGAGGGGGGTGTTATTAATCATACTCTGCTGCAAAGGGTATTATCCTACAACCAAGAGTAATCTGGCCCCAGACGTCAATAGAGTAGTGCCAATGTTGACAAACATTAGAGTAGACTAATGTTCAAAGGTATATATTGGGAACAAAGATAAAAGCATATTTGCACAAAGAAAAGAGCCAGGCAAGTTTAGAACAATGCAAGCTGATGTTGGAGAAAAAAAGCATGGGTGAACAGGCTAAATTTAGTGGAGAATTTTGAGTGCAACATGGAGAATTTAGGGGTTTTGTCAATGTGGGGACTTTAATGAAAAAGAAAAGTGGTGTGATTAAAATGGACTATATAAACTTGGGTTGGTTAAAAGCTATTGGCTATATCCAGGAAGAGATACTGGCCTGGTCAATCCCACTTTTATTAGGAGCCAAAAAAGAGTACCAAGAATCGACCAATGGCAATATAGAAAATAGGTGGAATCAAACCAGTACTTCAGAAGGAATCTCAATTGGACTGAACAACAGATTGAATATGACACAACCAGAAGTTAGAATGGATCAAAGGTATTAGCTTGGAGAACAATAAAATGGGACATTTCAACAACATTGTTAAAAAAATCAAGAAAGTAAGCTGTTTTTGGTAGGGGGATAAGAGAAAAATTTAGTTTTATCACATTATACTTCATGATAGATGGGCATCCACATGCTTCCAATGTTTGCAATTGGTACATGAGTGAATTTTTTTAAAGAATGCTTTGTTACTCTTTAACCAGCACATCTGAGTACTAACTCTGTGCCATATATATTCTGTCATGTAAATTTACTTAGTTCTCAAGGAACTACTGAAGAGTATTACAGTCCCAGGAGGGCCAATAGCATAAGGGGCTGTGTACTGGACTGCTAACGGAAACCAGCCCTTCCCAGGAAGCAAGATAAGATGTTCTATTCCTACTAAGATTTTCAGTCTCGGAAACCCACCGGGACAGCTCTATTCTCTCCTGTGGGGTAGCTGTACATCAGAATGGACTCAATTTCACCAATAACAGTGAGTACAAGGAAGAAGAAAATGCCCTAAACTGGATTGAATATGCAACTCTTTTCTGATTAAACTGTGGAATTGTATGATATGTGCATGGAGTAGCTATAAAACTGTTCAAAACACACACCCACCCACACCACAAAGCAAAGATAGTGAGATTACTAGCCTGTTTTAAGGTTGAGAAGAGTGAGGTTTAACATGATTGGGTAACTAATTTCATACTGCTGCTAAATCATTGCACAAGAGATTTAAATCCATATATTTTAACCCTGAATTCCGGATTTTCTACCTAAAATAAATTTCCTTTGGTACTCTTACAGGAAAAATATGAGACTATCTGCTCCTTTTAAGACTTAAAGCCTCAGAAATTCTAAGGAGAATGTCTACTCTGTTCTGTGGGGTCCCAATAAGTCAGAACCCAGTAGATGCCAGTAGATGGATTGATACTTTTACACGGTCTAGTTACTTTATATCGTCATCCATTACTGTATGCAAATTAGGTTGATTGATAAATTCCCCCCAAGTTCTCACTCATGCACATGCAAACTTTTAAAAAGATTTAAAAACTAATAATATATGTCAATGTTGGATTTTGGTAACTATGAAAGAAAGCCTAAGCCAAGAAGATAAAGACCATCAGTAACAGAACCACTTAAATCCATCTAGTAAATATCTCTTGTTTCAAATAAAAGTTTATTTGAATTTTACCTTTTTTTCTTTTTGTCTGTTGAAGTATAGCACTACATTTAAAATGAAATATTAGGAATGAAAAAGAAGGGATGAGGAAAATGTGTGGTACATGAGCTAGAGAATTAGTGCTTAAATCCATAAAGAAGAAACTTGGGTAAAATGGGGCAGGGCAGGGAAAGATCATAGGGAGAGGTTAATGCCTAGAACACTTTTTTCCCAACAAGCAGTAGGAATGCAATAAATCATAGCTCCTCTGTCATCTCTATGTTCTGTTGCCGATGAGATTAAATGGAGGCTACATTTTACTGGGTGCAAATCATTTGCAGAAATAAGAGCTTTTCTCAAACTATCTCATATGTGTGTCAGCAAACGTTACTTACTATATTATGATGGCCAGCTTTCAGAAGATGAAATTTAGTCTGAAATAGATTTTAAAATGTGTTCACGTTCCACCTCCAGTAGTAAGCAAAAGAGTAGAATTTCAAAGCAAAGCTTTCTGGTCCCAGAGGCAGTCTCTTTTGCCTTAGTGTCTCCTCTCAGGGCAGAAAGTTGGGTGTGGACAGGAAGTGAGGCAAGAATGACCTGAAAGCGATCTTGGGTCCTTTGGCACATATCATGGTTTCTGCTCTCAGATTCCCCTTTCTTTTCTCTGCTGAGGATTGTGTTGACGTTTGGATTCTGAAAATGGTTCTAAATTTGAGAGACCAGATGGTTTCATGCTGATTCTATTGGAAAAGCCCGGCATCATAAGGAATAATCATGAGAATATTTCAGTCGTGCCCTACATGTACTGCCTTCATTGTTTGCCGAAGGAGAAAGCAGAGTGAGTTTTACCAAACTGAAGGTCATTTCTCTGGAGTAACTAATAACCAATGAGGTTTATGAGTTATCTATTCGGAATTGCTGCATTTCAACAGATAGGGACTAACGGAAGTTAATATCTTTCTCACAATCCCTTTTTAAACAAAATTTTCATATGATTTGAATCTTTCAGGCTTCTTTAAAATCAAACTTGGAAAAGGAAACATTGGAATAAAATTTATATGATTGCAAAATGATCAAATTTAGGTTCAAATTAAAACAAGTAAATGCATACCTTCAGTATTCATCCATTTGACAAAATGATTGGACAATTTTGTCTTTGCTTTTCAGTTTTACACTACAGGATGGACTTTTATGGAAGAGTTTTGCTATTACATGAATAATAATTTGGCAATATTCTACAAGTTTGTGGCCAAGTGCTCTTCTTGTGAAGTTTAAGTCTTTAGTTGATTTTTAGATGATTTAGATTAGTATAGTCACTCAGACATTTTAATGAAAAGTTATTTGATCAAATACTGTGTTTCTTTTCTTTTTTTTAAATGTTTATTTAAACATTACTGTTCTCTGGGGTCCTCACATAAAAGAAAAGATTTATCTCTTTGGAATTGTAGCCATATGGCAATTGCAATGAAATGCAATCAATAAAATATTAATGCAGGTAAGTAGGAAAATCAACTACTAATGGTTAACTCTATAGCTATGATTCTCTATGTTCTGAAGTTCAAGATACAAGTGAGTCAATGAGTTAGCTAGTAGATAAAAAATACAATATTTATCTGATTATGGGTCTCATGAACTCCTTAATATATTGCAGAATATATTAGGGAAAGTCTATTTTGCCTGTTCCTTGCTAACTTGAAGCCTGGGGTTAATGTACATTGTTTTTGACACCAGATATCACTAGAACACTGTAGGAAGTAGACAGAGTCACAGAATAAGAAACTGCTGTATGGATCTCCTCACTGTTTCCTTTAGAAAAGGGGTAAACAGAGCTCAGTGCAACAGTTGGTGGCAAAGACAGATTTGAAATTCAGGCTGTAAGCTTCACAAGCCACCATTCGCCAAGCCACGAAGTCACTATATTTCAGGATTCCAGTTCAGGGTTTGACTTTATAGTTGCAATGGACAATTTTCTTGTAGTTGATAGGGTCTGGTTTTGTTCATCTTGTCCCCAAGGCCTTGAAAAGTGGGAATTCTGTAGGTGACCTATGAGGGAGCAGCAGACACTTGCAGTTCTAAAAAATTCTACTAATGGAGAATAGGGGCCAAGAAGACTTTCTAGAGCTGCTTTTCACAAGGGCTGGTGTGCCAGTCTCCAAATGGCACTGCAGGGGTACCCCTAACAGATCCCACACCAACTTTTATGTATGAAAAATGCTGTTTCTAAGATTCAGGCAAATGATAATCTCAGTTCTCTTCATGTGTGTCGCTTTAGCAGCTTCTACAGAAGAGAACATACTTGTATTTAATGATATACAAGTAACAAAACAAGTATACAAACAAAAAATGGAACAATGGAAATGCTTATTCATTTCACTTATAAAAATGCTTACTTTTATCATATAAATGGTCCCTGAGAAAGCCTAACAAGCTAAAGACTGTTGAAAATGGTTGGCAATATGACCCAAACAGCAGTACTTTTCTATCAGAGTACAATTCCTTTGTCAAACAGAGTCTACAATTTGACTTACAGCTCTAATGCATCTGATCTGATGACAATTTTCAATTTGATTATTGTCTTTTGCAACAACCAAATCAACTTGGAAGATAGCTACTTGGTCAAATGACTAGGAGAGATCCATGTGTGTATCTATCCGACAAAAAAGGTAACCCAAAAGAATGCTCAAATCATAGAATAGCATCATCAATACCATTTGCAAGTAAAATTTTGCTGAAGATCATGCAACAATGGTTGCTGCAATACATTGACAGGGAATTAACTGCCTGAGGTTCAGGCTGGACTGAGAAGAGGATGTGGACCAAGGGAAATCTTTGCTGATGTCAGTCAGATGGATCTTGGCTCAAAGCAGAGAAAACCAGAAAGATGTGTATTTGTGTTTTATTGACTATATGAAGACATCTGTCTGTGTGGATCAAAACCAACTAGGGGTAGCCTTGAGAAGAATGGGAATTCCAGAATACTTTATTGTGCTAATGTAGAACTTGCACATGGATCAAGTTGTGCAAAGAGAACAAAGGAACCCCACCTGGTTTAAAATCAGGAGAGGTGCACCTCAGGGCTGTATCCTCCCATCACACCTATTCAACTTGTATGTTGAGCAAGATACCCGAGGAGTGGGATTCAGAAACCTGTTCCATTGGGTGAATCTATTGGTATTTGAAATACTTGTGACCTAGCTTCGAGCATCACAGCAACATACAAGCTGCCAAAGAGTGACCAACTCATAGACAAGTGGCAGAGGCTTCCTTTAAGAAAGCCTTTATTTAGTATGAACATTTACAGTTAGAATTATAAAAAAATTAAAAAGAAATACTAAATAGAATTAGCAGTGGATACAGCAGAGCAAATTCTACATAAACTCTGTAGCTATTGGTACAAAACATCACAAAAATACCCTGAAAATAACTAGAGTTTAGGAATCTAGAGATTAACTGTTTTACTTCACAGATGGGATACCCAGAGCTCAGTGAAGAGAAAATGGCAGGCAGAATACTCAGGTTACGAGTGGATGACATCCTTGGACTGTGTCAGCTTGAGACATTGATTCAAAATGCTTGATTCAAAATGTTTTCTCACCTTCACTTTGTCAAAAGTGTGTCTTATTGGGACTAGAAAACAGAAAACAGAAACTAGAATCCATCATTGGATAAGGCTGACTTGCCAAAGTTATTGGGAAGGAATCGTAAACATTCGGGTCATGAAGTTTGATTTGTAAGGATGATTTGGTTGCTACGTAAAAGAGTGGGAAACAAATTCTCTCGGTATAAATTTAAAGTTTAAATTTAAAGCTATAGTAGCCCCTCTTCTCTTCTAGGCTTGTTACCTAAGGAAATCTAAATGAGTTTTATTTTGTCTAAATTTACAAGTCTTGAATTCTGGAAACTTGGAAAGTTTAACTTCCAAACCCTTAAGTGTGTTTTAACTTCTGCAGACTTCCACTGAAATACAAGTTGGAAATGCTCCTACAAAAAGAAAGGTTTAAATTCAAGGGGAATAATATGTCTTGCAAATCTTAAAAACATGCTTATGCTTACAAGTTTGAAAGGCATTTTTGTGAAGTCTGGATTCTTTATAAAAAATAAAGTATTCCTTCAAAGTCTGAGATGGATATAGAAAAAAAAATTTTTACCTATGCTTTCTACACTCCAAAACAAAAGAACCTGTTATAAAGTCATTTCCTGTGCCTGGTAACCCATGGTACAAAGTAGAACTGCCCCCTTTGGGTTCCTGTGACTTTAAATCTTGACAGGAAAAGACAGCACCTCCTGCCTCAGAGCAGTGGGTGGGTTCAAACAGACCACGTTGTGCTTAGCAGCTCCATGAATAAACCATGATGCCAGCTGAGCTCACCCATGGTCTCTAAACACTGTTCCAACAGAAAAACGATTTTAGAGGACAAGAAACAAAATTTCAGAATGCCTGAGTGGTCACTGGCCTTTTTCTTTTTTCAAATGAAAGCTTTCTCTCATGCTTTGTCGATATAAATATTTCCTGAAATCTGCCTCCAATTGGGAAAGTACAGGAAGTAAAGGTGTGGGAAGAAGTGTTCAAAGTGGCCCAACTGGTTAGGGTAAGTATCTATACTGAACAATGGGGTGAACTAGAGCATTTAAAAGGCATTTAAAATATTGTAAATTTATGGTCACATGAGAAACACTTTCTGAACCTTCTTACCTCTGTTTCCTTTTTTTTTTTTTCAAACAATGAAACCAATGGACATTTGTGTTATTAGATTTTCTAGGGAAATAACAACAGCAACTAATAAAGTCTAAAGTCAAGAAAGGATTGAAATGACTAGGGAGAGAGGAAGCCCACTATCTTTACTAGATGGGAAACTAATGCCCTGGTGGGGGAGCTGGTAAACCCACCAGCTGCTCCTGTGGAAAATTTTAAGGCCTTCTGCTCCTGTAAAGATTTACAGCCTCACAAACCACAGAAACAGGCCTACTCTGTTCTATACTGTCATTGAGTCAGAATGGTCTCATTGGCAGTGTTTAGCTTGGTTTGAGTGAATAATCTCCCATATTGAGAAGTTCTATTTTCAGAACCGCCTCCTTCTGATGGTTTCACTTTTGATTCTAACAACCCAATGAAGCTGTTGGAGACAGCTCCGACAATAAAGAATTCCAAGGGAGCTCTCCACACCCACAGCCTGCTGATGGAACTCTGTGTGACATCAGTTTACTGGGAAAAGGAAGACTCTCCCACTCTCTTGGATTTTCTCCCTACTGGGAGAACCAACTGGGCTCTTGACCCAATCACTCTCAGCATCATATTCAAGCAGATGCAGAAAAAAGCAACCATTTGAAATTGGCCCTCATTTGTTTATCCGTTGCACAAGGACCTGGAATTCATCACCACAATTCCTTTAAAAACTTCTATTTAGGATTGCATCTCAGGTGTGCCCCACCTACATTTTTCTCTGAAAAAAAAAGAGTAACCACTCATATTATTGGTACAGGAAGTTACCTACTTAGTTTTCACCAGTGTGATGAGAATTAAAATAGTATGATAATATGCTTACTAATAATGTGCTTGAGTTTTGCCCACTCTGGAAGAACAAGGAAATGTCCTATCCATTGATGCTCAAAGGGAAGAATCTTATTGCTTTTTAACCTTTCCTGAGAATTATTATTTTAAATGGAAAAATTATAATAATACAGCAATCTAAGTATAGGGTAACTTTCTTTATTGTGAATTATTTTAACATATTATAGAGAGAAAGTTGAAATTGGTGAGCATTTTATTTTTTTTTTGCATTATTCTAGCATTTGGTACAATGTTGAGTATTTAGTATGTACTAGTCAGAATTTCCATTCCATGTTAAGGATATGGAAATAAATGAAGCAAGGAACTTTGAGTTCACCAGGAATAAATTTTGTTTAAAAAAAAGGATTACAGATGCATATTTAAATGAAGACATTAGGGATGATTGTCTTGTATGACACCACAAAGATATGGTCTCAGAAAATTAAGCTAAAAAAATCACTCACTGCAAGCGAGTCAAACATGACTCAGCAACCCTATAGGACAGGGTAGAACTTTGCCCGTGGGTTTCCAAGACCAGAACTTTTTATGGGAGTAGGAAAACCTCATTACACCTCTTCAGAGCTGCTGGTGACCAACACTTAAATCACGACTCCACTGCCTGTCAAACAGAGGAGGCAAGACCATTTTAAGAACTAGAACAGTTTTGCTGGAGTGCAGGGATATGAATGTTAGAAGTTTTCAATTCAGTAAGTTACTATCTCAAAGTATTTTGAGATAAGCTGCTGGGGCCTGAGTTGCTCAAAAACTTAGCATTTGAAGTAAAAGTTTATAAAGTATTTTTCACTCTTGTAGGTTTGTCTTAAACAGTATTTTATTTTTACCTTCAGGGAAGGTTTATCTAGCCAACAATTTCTACATGGGTGCTTCTCTGACATCGGTTCCACTCTTCACAGTGTGTGAACATTCTCATTAGTAACATTCTCATTAATCTTACTTCCTTGATCTTTTACCTTCTCATCTTTGTTTTTAAGTGATTGCTGATCATTCTTCCATTTGTGTAAGAAATCTGACTTATTAAGCCACTGGCATAATTTTAACACAATGCACTGTTTAGTTGCTTTAGTGACCAGGCTTGCAGAGTCCTTTCTAACATCTCTTGGGGGAAGAAAGGTGCCAGCAGAGAAACTCAATTGACAGGAGGAGACCCAAGTGGTGCACGGAGTCACTGTTTTCTTCTGAAAGCACAGGAGCTCAGGAAAGAGCATTGCCTTGCTCCTTTAGTGCTACTATACCAAAAATAACACAAGCGAACCTCTTTAACATACACACTAAACTATCGCCTCGCAATTTAGGAAGCTAGAATTTTGAATGCCGGGCACCAGATCTAGGGAAGTGTCCATGATTCCTTTTAACATGGGCTGCTCTAGCATTCCTTGGAGATTTCCCAGTAGCTTGGCATCAATTTGCTCCTGGACCTCAGAGGTTCTGAGCACAAGGTGCTTACTTCAAAAGAATATATTCTGGTCCAGATGATTTCACTAGGGAATTCTACCAAGCATTTAGAGCAGACTTAATACCAATTTTATATAAGCTACTCCACAATTTACATATGGACAATATATTATCAAACTAAACTAGGAAAAGACCTCACCAGAATTAAAAAATAAAGACCAATATCTAATGAATATAGGTATCAAGATATTCAATATAAACTAGCCAATGGAATTCATCTAAGCATCAAACAGTAATCCATCAAAATCAAGTTGGATCTATTTTTACATATTTACAAATATGTAAAGATGTTTAATATTAGAAAAAATAATCAATGTAATTTATCACATGAAAAAAATAAAGAACCATATGGTTATATCAATCAAAGCACAAAAGACATTGATAAAATTCAACATCCATTCCTGATAAAAATATTTAGCAAAATGTACAAAACCAATAACCTGCATTTCATTGAATGGAGAGAAATTGAAAATATTTCCTCTTCAAATGGGAATTAGGCAAGGTTGTTATTTATCATCACTTTTGTTTATAATAATTCTGGAAGTTTTATCTAGAACCATAAGACATCAGAAAGAAGTTAATGGTATCCACATAGGCAAAGAAGAAATACACATATATTTTTTCCATATAATATAATCCTATATATAGAAAACTGCAAGTCAATTAAATAATTTCTTGAACTAATTGAAAAAATTTTCAGTGTAGGAAGCAAAAATATCAGCATACAGAAATCAATTGGATTGTTGTGTATTAAAGATGAAGACACCAAAAAAGATATCAAGAGGAGAATACCATTTAAATACATTTAATACATTTAATACATTAAATACATTTAAATACATAAAATACTTAGCAATAAATCTTATCAGAGAAATAAAATATTGATACAAAGAAAACTACAAGAACTCTAAGAAGCAAGGATCTTACACAAATTGAACAAAGTACCATGTTCCTGAATAGGGAGATTAAATATTGTGAAAGTCTCAATATTATCAAAGTTACTTTAGTTAAGTCAATGCAATTCAAATCCAAATCAAACCAAAATTATCAAAGAAGTGGAAAAATTAATATGAAAGGAGAGAAATTTAGGGTAAATAAAACACTATTAAAAATTATAAGAGTAGGAGTCCTTTCACTCCTAGACCTTAAAATCTAATATACATCCACAGTAACCAGAATAAGAGATATGCAGTCCAATGGAGTAAAATTGAAAACCTAGAAACATATCCAAGTATTTTTAGACATCTAATTTTGGATAAAGAACTAAAATACATTAAGTAGGCAAGAGACAGCCTTTTCAATAAATGATGCTCAAAAGAATGGATCTTCACCTAAAGAAGAATGAAATATGACCGATATCTCACTTGATGTACAAAAGCAAACTCAAGTTGGATCAAAGACCTAAATACAAATTACACAATTAAGACATGAATGAAAACATAGGGACAAAGTTAAGAAGCCTAATACAAAGCATAAAAACTCTATTGAACAATGAAAAATATCCATACTATAGAAGACAAGATCAAGAAATAGGACCTATTAAAATATGACATTTATGAACAACAAAAGACTTCATCAAAAGAGTCAACAGAAAAGCCACAGAATGGGAAAATCCTCTCAATAATAATATAGCAGATAAAAGCCTAATCTCAAAAAGTCTATAGAAAAGCATGACATCTTAACAGAAAAACACAAATAACTTAATGAAAAAAGTGGGCACAATACATGAATAGACAATTTACCAAAGAGGACATACAGGCAGCCAACCATTAATGTTTTCAATCATTAACAAAAGAGTAATACGAATTAAGCTTCAATGAAATATAACTTCACAGACACTTTTGACAAAATTCAGTAAAAAGAGAAAATAACAAATGCTGGAGGAGAGGATGTGGAGAGATAGAAATACTTTTACGTTGTTAGTAGGACAGTAGAATTGTACAATCCTTATAGAATTAAGTGGGACACTTCCTTAAACAAATGCAAATCCAAATACTTTATGATCCAGCAGTCTTTCTCCTGGGTATATACCCAACAGAAATTAAGAATCCAATACAAACATGAATGTACATATATGTTTACAGCATCAGTTTTCACAGTACCAAAAACATGAAAACAATAAAAATCTCCAAATATAGAAAAATGGATAAACAAGCTCTGCAATTTTATGCATCAATAAAAAACAATGGTCATTCTTTTAAGCGCCCAATGACATGGACAAAGCTACAGAACATTATGCTTGCAAGCTCAGTCTTACAAAGATGAATACTTACTATCACCGTTGTTGTAAGGAAAAATTCAGAAAAAATTTGGTTTATACACCGTCAGACAAAACTTTGATGACAACAAGGATGGCAGGGAGGAGTGGGCGTGGGAACAAGGAGAAAGAAGGGAGGAGAGCTGGGGAGGGAGAGACAAAAAATGGAAGATTTAACAAGAAAAAGAAAAAATAACAATTGTCCCATGGACACAAAACATAACAAAGCATACTTTATGCTCGCAGATTCTCTTCTTAATATTGGCACAATCCCTCTTCTTTTTTATTTCTTTCTCCTTGTATATTTTATGAGGTAAAAGTTTTGACTCAACAAAGGATGTGACTTGTTAAGATTATAACTGGATGAGCCACATTCTTTTGTAAAGCTGTGATTTAATATATAACACACACCAATTCTGCCTTATAAGCATATAGACGTTAGGATCTACAATATATCAGAAAATGAAGGATAATTACATCAGATCATGAAATGGAGAACGAATAGAATACTTGGAAAATGGTCTAGCCCTGCTGGCACTTATTTTCGAGGAACACAATTCCATCCATGATAAGATGTTTGAGCCCTAAAATGTAGTTGCAATCATAAAACCTCATGATACTGTTTAGTGAAATCTAAGGTTAGTGGATCTAAAACTTGAGGTTGAGAGGTTTTGCTTTTGCTCTTTATGTTTTTAAGCAAATGGAATCTTAAGAGGGGGTTTACCAGATAATGGACTTTTTTTTGGAGTTCCTTGTATATGTGAGACAGAAAATGCAAGCCTCAACTCTTATACAACCCAAATATATAAAACAAAGGAAAACACCAAAATCCATTGCCATCAAATGGATTGTGATGCATAGCTACCATCTTTCCCCCATGGAGTGGCTAGTGGGTGTGAATCACCAGTCTTTCAGTTAACAGTCCAAAGTTCACTGAACAAGGTCACCTGACTCCAGTGATTTTTAGATATTTGGCCATTGTGGCATGGTATGAGGTCATTGGACATTTTTAAAAAGCAGAGTTACTATCTTTTTTTTCTTCAGTTTTTTTCACTATGAATCTTTTTTTTTTTAATTAAAAACCTTTTTACTAGGGGCTCGTACATCGTTTTTCTAATATATAAATAAATATACTGTGCCAAGCACATTCGCATGTCCACTGCCATCATCATTCTCTAAATATCCGCCTTTTCCAACCCCTCAGAATTACTATATTAAATAACTTTCTGATAGTATGTTTAAATTATAGTCATCAAGTATCGCAAATTATTTACTTAACTCCATGCACTCATTCACACTGGCATTTATAGAACAGACTTAGGTACTGAAAATGAAAAAATTAAGACAGTTGCAGATTGCCCTTGAAACCGCATTCTGAGATTGTGAAGTCAATCTGAAAACTCTATGAGCCATCCATTGTTTCTGGGAGTTTAGCAGTGGAAACGGTTAAGGGTCAAGATTAAGAGACCCTTTATGCTCCAATGGAAATGTCATTCCATGTTGTCACTAGAAACCTATCTTTCTGTTGAGTCTGTAAACTTTTTTCCTGAATCAGGAGGTAGTAAGCCATTTGGAAATCTCATGATGCCATTAGTAGTTGTTTAAGAAGATGACTAGAAAAATATTTCACTTGTTAAGCCATTTAGATGAAGCCAAAGAATTCATTGCCTCATCCGCCTACTCTCGTTGTAGACAAGAAAATAATTAATCAGAATTAGTGCTCTTTTTGATGTGTCAATAACTAGCTAACAGAAAACTTTATTACATATTATAAGTAAATTATTACCTCATGCTGGACAAAAGAGGATGAGCATTGTCACCGATACCCAATTTGTCTAAATAATGAAAAGAGTCTCTGTGATCAGGCTGAGTCCCGGTGGCATAGTGGTTGAGTGTGGGACTGTGGCCCATTGGCTTGGTGGTTCAAATTCAGCAACAGCTCTCCAGGAGCAAGGCTGGGTCTCCCACTCCCAGCAGAGGGCAGTGATGCCCTCCCCCCAAAAAAGAGCCTCTGTGGGCTACATGTAGAAATTTCATAGACTCAGGAAGTTCTTAGAACAAATTTTGAGAGCCACTGCTCCATTGCACTTTATACTAGTGCTTGGTTGGGTGGTGGGTATGCAGGGCAAACCACCGGAAAGTTTATATCTTTTAATAAATCCAGAGATGGATACTTGGGGTAGCAAACCTGTAAGAAAATTTCAGAAAAGCCTTAGACTGAAATGGCATACCATACTCACGGGATTGCCTAGAAATAAATTTCTTTCAGAATCTCTCTTTTGGGAAGGGTAGGATTCCCCCTGCCATAGGTAAGATTCAGCATTCCACGCATATATGCATCCTTTTATCAGAGATGCTTCATCAATTTTTGGTTTACTTTTTGAGAAGCCTGAAATGAGTTTGCATTTGCAATGACTTTGACTGGTAAATAAATATGCAATAGAGGGAAAGTCCATTTCATTTTAAATTTGCACCTTTTTTTCTGGAGAAAGGATATTGACCAGTCTCTAGCACCAAATTTTCAACATCTCTAATGGGGCACATGCATAACCACACACATCCGTATACATCCTACCCTCTAATGGCTTAAGGGTTAGCAGTTTGTCATTCTAATTGCTACTAGTTGAAATTCGGATTTCAGAAAAAAAAATGAAAGAAATCGAGGAATCCTTAGATTTTTACTTGATCTCAGCACCAGAAAAAGAGATGAATTTAATGTGGTGATAGGAGCTAGATTTTCTATCTAGCAGGGAGATTTATTGCATGAATAAGATGCCAAGAAGTGAACCAATAAGACATTGCATATTATTGTTAAAAGAGGAAAAACATTTTACAGGACTCATGAGCCATTATTTCAAATGCTTGTGTAAATATGGTTTAGTTCATCATCACCTTTTCCAATTATGTTTGTATTCAGCTCCAAACTACAGACTGCTTCCTTGTTTGAAATGCCACCAACTGAACCAGAATTTTCATTAATACAAACAACAATTGCAGTGCCCAGAATGATGGTAAGACTATAGGAGTCTTTTGTTGTTTTTTTTTGTTAAAGTATATTTTGTTTTATTATAAAGGTAATGCAGACATATGATAAGTAGTTCAGACAGTACAAAGAGTTAAAAGGTGCATTCACAATCTCTTCTGTCATAGCGAATCTAAGGCCATACCACCCTGAACGTGCCTGATCTCGTCTTTTGTTAGTTTTAAACTTAAACATACCTGCAGAAGTCCCACAGGGTTAGCTTTGTGGCAAAGAGTAAAAACACCATTTAAAATATTATTATTCTTAGGTTCTTCAGGAACTATGTGCTTTTCTACAGTAATCATTGTCATTATGCAGATATGAGTATATCATAATTTTTATTGCTAATAAATAGTAATTACATTCCTAAATAGATTTTAAGAATAAAAGTTTCATAGTGCAGAACAATTTTGTATTCAGGGCCTTGGCAGACCATATAACTACTAACAGTCTCTAGTGTTAGACTGAAGTGTTCTTTTTGCAGTCTGAAGTAGTCTAACGGTTAAATATCTAAGCAAGGCATTATTGGGTAGTGAAGACCAAGGGCTTAGAGAAGATTGCCTGAGTCTGAATCCAAGCTTCACTAATTAACTACATGACATTAGGAAAGTTACCAACCTTTCTCTGTCATCATTTCCTACAAAGTGGGCATAATAATAGATTCTATCTCAGAGGCTTATTATGAGGTTTCGATTAGTAAACATTAGCAAAGTGTTTAGAACAGTGGAATATGTGTGTTTACTCTTGATAATATGGCATTTCACAATAGTAAACAGTGGTTCAAAGACGTATGAACTGAAAAATAGGTAACATATGACACGCAAAAGAGAAAAGAAGAAATGACTTTCAAACACTAAGCTGTGAAGAGCATCATTACCTCTTTCAACCACTCCAGGAAACAGGATATTATCTATAATTATTATTGGGTCTTCCTGATTCTAAAATGTTTCCGTAATAGTACCTCAAGACAATGCTTTTAAAGACAACCAAAGCGCTAATTAACTGAATTAATTGCCTTCTGCTTTGACCTTTGCCTTTATTCTCTGGCATTCTCTTGTCTTCCAAGTTAATACATTTGTCATGTGACCCTTTTCCTGCCTACATTTAGCTGTTGACCCATTTGGTCATTCTTTCTAGCCTTTCTCATTCAGCACAAACTTGAACCATCACTATCTCTCTTCCTTGTCACCTACTCCTTGGTGTTCCTTCTCCTGCTTAATCCCACATTTCCCAAGTTCAAAGGGACATTTTTAAAGCAACGCATATGAACTACCTCATCTGGTTGTATATATGCAGCTGCTCTGCTTCTAACAACACAAAAGACACATCATGTGTCAGGGGAGATAATAATTCTCCATGGAAATCATCTTAGTTGTTTCCTTACTAGTCTCTCTAAATTAAGGTAGGGAGGAATGGTCTCAGGTGTGGATATACTAGCTTAAGGTATGAGTCCAGTCTTACAGCTTGAAGTCTTGGGTTCACAGAATAAAGAACCATATATCTTTGACTCTGAACTGGTGACCTGCATGTGAGTTCTAGCACCTGTTAAATACCCCGGAGCTTTTCCAGCTCTCAAAGTGATTACTCTGTGCTCATTTGAAAACAGACATTAAGGAGAAGAAAAAGGACATGCTGAAAACGATGCTTGAACCAAAGACCTTTAGAAAATCACTCTGATGCTTGCCCAACCATGCTGAGAGGAAGACTTGCTTTATTGAATCCATACTTTATCAGAATGCCTTCTCAGAAGACACCCTGTTTAAAAAATCCTTGTTCAGCAGCCTACAACTTGGATAATGGAAGGAAGAAGGGCCAAAGACAGGGATTACTCTATGTCCTCATCCTTTTTATCCTGTGTTTCCTTTTAACTGAAACTTTGGCAAAATTATATGGAAAACAGTATAATGGTGATGCAACAGAAAGTACTCTAGACTGGAAGACGGGGTCAATATGTGGGTCTGAAGTCAAGATCTTGGAGAAATGATTTATTATTCTGAATTTTAATATCTGCTCACGTGAGGAGGTAATAGTGTTTTCCTCACAGAAATATTGTGAATATTAAATATAACCTTTGTGCCGTGCTTTAGTAATATCAGTAAAATTTGCACTAAATATATTAAAGGTTACAAACTCTGACAAATTCAGATCCCAAAACATTGCTTTATATACTTCAAACTAGATGATGATTTTCCTGACCTTTTTTATGCCCAGAAATGGATAAGCTGCATGTCTTCTGGGAAGGAGTCCTGGTAGAAAAATGGGCTAAGCTTTGGGCTGCTAACCACACACAGTTGGTATGTTAGTTTAGGTAAACTAGAAAAACAAATCTACAGAAACTCATATATGTGTAAGGCAGAGTTCTATATATAAGTTAATCGTACTTTCAGAAAGCATACCAACCCAGTCCAGTCCAAGTCCTTAAGTCAGACTTTGCCCATATGTCTGACACCAATCTACACAGTCCTCCTCAAACTCACAAAACACGCACAATGACGCCAAATGCAGGAAAATCACAGGCCAGCGGGTAGAAAGTCTTTGAGATGCTGTGTAAGCATCCCAGTGCTGGCAGGCGTCTCCACGCAGCTTCTCCAGGAGCCAGAGCTGCATCGGGGTAGGTCCATGTGACTTCTCAGGGATCCATTGCAGGAAGTGAGCCTTGCCTGCTGAAGCAGGGAACTGGCTACAGTGCTGCACTCTGGTCTGACCATTAGAAAGCAAGAGACCTGAGAACCAGGAAGGTGAGGCTCACTGAGCCATTTATCTCTCTGCCCTTCAATTAATCCCACATGGGCTTATAGGCCAGGTTTGCACAATAAACCTTAACTATCTCAATCCACCCCTTGCCAACTTGCCAAATTTGTTCAGGTGAACAAAATTCTTTAGCCTAACAATTGCAGTCATAGTAAGTAATACCCACACCTTAATCCTATAATTCTATGAATATATTTCCCAACTTATGAAAGTTTGTAAACCACCACTTCATGCTTTTATCCCCCCAATGTTGGGTATCTAGTTTCTGTACTGCCAACTTACATCAACCCAGTGCTCTGAGGAGACAGTCATTTTTTCACATGAAGAATCTTCATTCAAGTTGGAACCTTGCGAAGTCTGCATCCATAAGCAAAGTCAAATCAGGACAGGCCATCCATGAACTCAGCCACAATATGCACCAGTTGCCAGGCTCAAAAATCTCTTCAGCTGGTCAGGTTCTGGTCAACTCAACGTGGGCTGCCTCATTTAGCCTCCACAGGAATTTGCCTTTAGATCATGGGCTCTCCCAGCTGCCAAGTCCAACCCAACAGATGCTTCTAGAGAGGAAGGCAAGGCTGTCTCCCTCTGGCAGTATTGCTAGCTTCATAAGGTTACTATGGGACAGCATCTGCTGAATGGCGGTGGATTTTGCTTGTTTTTAAGTATCTTCTAGGATGCCATGTATGAAGTGCAGGGAATCCAGACACTGAATATGAGAGATCTCAAACTCAAATTTGGTCAAAGGATCTTTTAATTTATTTATTGGACAGTGCTGATTACCTCTGGAAGTCCTGGTTGTGTAGTGGCTATGTGCCGTGTGTAATTCAAACTCACCCGCTTCTTTGGGAGAAGGGTGAGTCTAATCTGGTCAGGAGCCCAGAGGAGACAGTTCCACTCTGTCCCTAGAGCTGCTATGGGTCAGCTTGGACTCGATGACAGAGTTTGAATTTTGATTTTCAGTCAGTTCCTGACACATGGTTATCTTTCTGTAATATGGGCTGTTGACATCTACTTTGCACATTTTTTGAAGAGGATTCGATATATCATGCATGGTCATACATCCTCTATTTCATGGCAGGCCACTATAAAAATTTAGAATATTTTTCCTGCATTTCGGTTACCATCTGGTTGTGAGGTTGCTTTGTTCACAATTGCTTCATGTGTCCTCAATTATTGTGCTTAGACTTTCTATTGCAATAGTCGAGCCATTTGGATGGATGGATGATGAAACTATCATAGCTTGCTGTTTCGTGTTGTCAAATCTGTCCTCACTCTTAGTTACCCTACCTACATACAACAGAACGAAACATTGCCCAGTCCTGAGCGATCCTCACCATGGTTATGTTTGAGCTCTTTGTCGAAGCTATAATGTCAACCCTTTTTGCTAAGGACCTTCATCTTTTTCACTGGTAATAGTGGCCTTTTTAAAAAAAAAATTAGTGGAGCCTTCATATCGTGGTGGTTACACAATTGGCTACCATCCAAAGCATTGGCAGTTGGAAATCACCAGCCGTTCTGCAAGAGAAAGACGAGGCTTTCTAATTCTGTAAATAGTTTCATGCGCGAAACTCACAGGGACAATTTTACCCTGTCCTATAGGGTCACCATGTGTTGGCATTGACACAATGACAGTGAGTTTGTTGGTGATGTTTTGCTTTTTATGAAGATATGGTGACTTGAAGTTCTTAAAAAAACTAAAGTTCCTTCAGGAATATACATTTTTATATGGCAGAGATGCCACCTCAGGAAGTTTATTAGCTAGTGTAGAAGAATTCCTTTAACTTTCAGGTGCTTGACCAAATGAGGTCATCTGTATAAAATAGGCAGGATAAACAATCCAGAGGAGAAAACAATGGGCCCTATAGTTCTGAGGGGACATGGGAGATGGGGAGGTGGGGAAAAGGCAGTCAAGGATCCAACAAACCCAGGGACAAGGGAATACAAAGTGATTTAAAGTCGATGGGGAAGAGGTTGTAGAATGTCTGATGGGGATTGATCAAGTGCAATGTAGCCGAGAGAAATGACTGAGAGCAAAATGACTGTTGAACGTGATAGTGGGGCAGGAGGAAAGTAAAAGGAAATGGTGGAAAGTACATTGAGGCAAAGGACATTCATAGAGGTATAAATGCAGGCATGTGTATATGTAAATATATTTACAGCTAGTGATAGAGATACAGTTCTATGTACATATACTTATATATTAAGTATTAAGGTAGCAGATGGTTATTGGGCCTCTGAAGTCCCCCCTCAATGCAAGAACACTTTGTTCTGATAACTTGGCATTCTGTGTTGTCTCCTCCATGACACATTTGTGGAAGACAAAATAAGTGTATAAGCAAATGTGGTGAAAAAAGTTAATGGTGTCCAGCTATTAAATGACAGTGTCAACGCATAACTTTGACAAGAAAAGACTTAACTTTTGACATGGAAGAAGCACACCAGCCTGTGCAATCATGAGGTATGAATAGGATTGTGTCTCAGGTATCAGAAGCCCCAAACAAGCCATCATATCTATGTGAAAGAAGGGGACCAGTGTGGAGACTTAAAGCCCATCTGTAGACAACTGGCCATCCCATCACAGAAGGGCCACAAAAGAAGCAGTCAGAGTGTAGCATAACATTGCAAAAAAAAATACAATGATGCAGCATAGTGCCAATGAAACATACAACATTCCTCTAGTTCTTTCCTGCTTTCCTGCTTCACCCCACCCCCACTACTGCCCAACTATCATGACACCAGTTCTACCTTTCAAATTCAGCAAGCCCAGAGCATATACACTGGCACAGATTAGACCTCTTGACACATGGAATCCAGGACAGATAAATGCCTCAGGACAGATAAATCCCTCAGGAACAGTAGTTATGCCATGAGGATAGGGGGAAGATGGGGATAGAAAGGGGGGAGCTGATCACAATGCTTGATGTATAACACCTCCCAACCCCCACCTGAGGGTGACAAACAACAGAATATCTGTGAAGGGAAATAGTGAATGATGTAATATATGAAAAAAATCATTTATAATTTATAAAGCGTTCATGGGGTGGGGGGAGGTGGCAGAGGGAGGAAAAAGAAGAGGGATCAAGTACAAAGAAAATGTTTTGAAAAGGATGATGGCAACATATCTACAAATGCACTTGATGCCATGGGTGTATGGATTGTTATAAGAGCTGCAAGAGCCCCAATAAAATGATTTATTTTTAATGTGATAGGACTGTGATGCTGTAAGAAAAAAAAAATGCATCCAAAGACCAGAGAGAATGATCTTTGCACTCATCCTTCTGTTAAAAAATAAAGGTTGAGGGTTGGGAGGTGGAAATGAAAATCTTTTTTTTTTTAATTTTTTTTTTAGGCATCACTGCCCTGGTGGTGGGATTAGGAGGCTCAGCCTTTGCTCCTATGAGCAGGAATTGAACCTCCATCCCAGTGGGCCGCAGTCCTGCGCACAACCACTACGCCACCGGGGCTCAGCCCGAAATGAAAATCTTTTGATTGTCCATTAAGCGGGTCAGCCATTGTGTTAGGCAATCCACATCTATTATTTTTTTTATCTTAAAATAAGCCTTATAATAGTGGTTTCTAAAATGAATTTATAGCTGTAGAAATCACAAATATTAGCAAGATACAACAACCTTGTCAAGGACCACATAACCATTAAGTGTTAGAATTGGGTTTTAAAATCATTAACAATGTTGGAGGGGTGGTTAAAAAGTGTTTTTGTTTTTTATCTTTATCAAAAAAATCTTAAACAATTTACATAGTTCACATCTCCCCAAATTTCTTATTTTTATCCCCTGTGCACCTTCCTTCCCTTCTTTGTTGGACCCATAATGATTTCAATTACAGAATCTGAAATCCTTTGGTAAAGACAAAAGCCTTTGTGGGCTATAGTCCAAAGAGCTTTTCTTTTTTTCATCTGCATGATTTTAACAAGAAGAACCAATAGCTATTTCAGAGGTACTGCTGATTATATAGAGTATGCAAATGCAAGAGACCTCAACCAGCATAATTTTTAAAATGTGATATAGATATCTATAAATATAGGTTTGGCAAAGGACATTGTATGAAGGCCTTTTCTGTAAACATAGCCATGATTTTTGTGGAGCATACAAGAGGCAAAGTTATGAAAACTTCTTAGACATAACCAAACACTTTGAAGGAGTGAGTCTCTGGTTCCGGTGGCTCAGAAGCATAATATCGGTGGATATCAACAGAGAAGGGCTACTTTTTAATATGTCAAGATGTATACAGTAGATCATTCAGGATTGGGAAATATGAAGAGAAAAGAACTAAAAGGACTGGGCTGAGCCCCCGTGGCGCCATGGTTGAGTGTGGGACTGCGGCACACTGGCTTGGCAGTTCAAATCCAGCCGCAGCTCTGCAGGAGCAAGGCTGGGCCTCCCACTCCCACCAGAGAGCAGTGATGCTCCCCCCCCCCCCCAAAAAAAAAAGAACTAAAAGGACCACAAGTTTGTCTTTTTTAAAAACTGTTCTTGGAAGTCCCAAACTGGTAACTTTAGTTTATGATTTTGTTGGTCCAAGCCTATTGCATGATCACTTCTGGAAGCAAGTAGAGGCAGATGTGTGGTGATTATAAAGGCTAATAGCTGCCATTGACTTGACTTCATCTACAACAGAACAAAATAGAACCCAGTCCTGTTTCATCTTCACAGCTTCCTGCCTCCAAGTTCAAGTCCTTGGTTGCAACTGCTGTGCTAATGCAACTCACCAGGGTTCCCCCTCACCAGAGCTGCTGATCTGGTTAGCAATCTGTCTTTATGGATGGCATAGCCAAAACACGTGAATTGAACAATGGTTCTTAGTGAACCATAAAGTCCACATTTCAGAAGTAGATATTTCTTTCAGGTTTCTCATTCTAGGTGGTTAAGTTTGGAAGCTCAATTGAAACCTGTCCATGGTGACGTATAATGGGTTGTAGTGAGGGATATGAAAATTGGATGAAATAGTTAAATTTCTCAGAGACCGGATATCAGGACTGTCATCATACGCCAAGGGGTAAATCCTATCTCTGTGCTGGTGGTTATAATCCCTTTTGGGAATAGGTCTCTTTGTTATGCTTATGAGGCAGGATGACTGTAGGGTACATCTTAGCCACTTTTGAAAGTTTAAAAAATTAAACAAACACAAAATTCACATGGGAGGAAAATGACAGCCTATGTGATCATGAGGTGTCGATGGTATCAGGTATCAGACATAATGACCTAGCACAAAAAAACATGTCAATGTGAATGAGGAGAAGTCCAGAGTGAGGACCCAAAGCCCATCTGTAGACAATTGGACATCCCCTTACTGAAGGGTCTCAAGGAAGAGACAAGTCAGCCAGGGTGTAGTATAGCACCGAAGAAACATACAACTTTCCTTTAATTCTTTAATGCTCTCCCACCCCACCTCCCAACTATCATGATCCCAATTTTACCTTACAAATCTTACTAGACAAGAGCATGTACACAGGTACAGATAAGAGCTGGAAACACAGGGACTCCAGGACAGATGAATCCCTCAGAATGGATAATGAGAGTAGTGAAACCAGAGGGTTAAGGGGGAGAAAAGAGGAACCGATCACAGTGATCCATATATAATCACTTCCCTGGGAGTCAGACAACAGAAAAGTGGATGAAGGGAGACACCAGTAAGTGTAAAACATGAAAAAATAGTAGCAACTTATAAATTATCAAGGATTCATGAGAGAGGGAGGGAGGGAGAGGGAGATTAAAATGAGCTGATACTAAGGGCTTGAATAGAGAGAGAATGTTTTGAAAATGTTGTGGAAGTAACAATGGATGGATGCATGTATTGTGATGAGTCGATTGATCTCCAATTAGAATGATTTTTAAAATTTAAATAAGAAAAGTAGATACAGAGACGGGGGAAAAAGATGGCAACATGGAGATTACCCTGGAACAGATTCTTAGAGACAAGAGGCTTCTTCCAGAATCAATAGAATGAGCCCTCTGATATTCAGTGCTGTGAGAAAAATACATTTGTTTCTTAAAGTCATCCATGTGCAATCTTTCTGTTACAACAACACCAGATCATTGAAACAGAGACCTTTCTAGACTATGAAGAAGTTTCGCTGTTTAGCATCTGCAATACTCACAGTACAAGGCAGGAAGGAATAGTGAATGGCTTTGGGAAAGCTGTTATCTCATTTTAGTGCTGCCCTTCCATGGGCTTCTGAGGACTTTCTGGTTGTACTGTTTAATAGTTGTGATCCTACATTTAAGTTCTCGGCCTCTCTCCGTCAATTACTGCTGTTACTGCTGTTATTGCTCTCCGTCAATTCTGAATTGTGACATTCCCGTGAGTAAAGAGTACAACCACGTGCCACAAGATGTTTAGGTCTGTGACCCTTCATAAGCCGATTGCTAGGTCTTCCTTCTGAGGGCTTACTGAGTGGTGTGAAACACCCACTTTTAAGTTAGCAGTGCAACGTTTAATCATCTGTGGCCCCCTCCCTCCCCGTGACTCTCCGTAAGTATTAGCTTCCCAATTTATAAAACAGAGATAATTATGGTACGTATTTGAAGGGATTCTTGTGAGCATTTATGAAATAGTGAAAGAGCTGAACACAGGGCCTACCCCACTGTAAGCTTGAACTGTATACCCATAGTAAGCCACCAGACAAATAAAGATCATTCACATTATTATTAAGTCTAACATTCATACTTAGCCTGCCCAGGATGAGCCTCTTCAAATTTTCTTGATATTGCCTTTACATTTTATTATATTTTGGTATAGGAACACGCAGCTGCACTCTGAATGGGGTTTCTGAGAAGGTGTCTGTGATGCTGACCACACTGGGGCCAATGCAGACTCAGCGGAGAAGTTCCGCCTCGGGGCAGCTGCATGAGGCATGCGGATCCCAGCTCCTTGAGGCAGGCCTGCTAATCTTGCCTCAGTGCTCCGTGGAGGCTGTGCCGCCTCGAAGCATTGAAAGATGCCACGTCAATTCACGGCAAGGTCTTTATTGTTGAAATTCTTGCATAATGACATCTCTATTCATGTGAAAATACAGGATGGATTGCAACTATATGATTTTGTTTATGTTCATGAGAAATATTATTTGTCTTTACAAAGTCTGGTTTCGATGAACTGGCTGTGTAATGGTTATTAAATAAACATGGAGCTTTACACATTCATAATATTTGGTTTCTTGTTGTGATTTTGATGAACCGCATTTTCAAGCACTGTCAGCTCATCCTTATTTACAAACGAAACGTTTGCTTGTAGCAGAGTGATGTAGTGTCTTTCTTTATGTTAAGATAAGTCAACTTTCCTAATCAATGTTTAATGTAAGACTAACTGAAAATTTCTTTCAGGCACACTTACATTTTTCTCTGTGTAACATGCATTGTACTATTTTAACTACTACTGTGAGCTAAATAAACCAAAAGACATTCTAATTCTATTTCTAATGTATTTTTTCAGGATTAATAATTAATAATTTGCTAATAAAACTGAGGCACTCATATTAAAAGACTTATATGACCTCCTGAAAATGATCTATAGAAGTTGATTCTCTTAAAAGTAATTTTGTGAAATTATTGTGTACCATGCTGCCTTACTTGTGTGAATTGGCAACAAACCTAAAAAAAGTACAAAAAGACGCCGAAACATCCTTCTCCTTTGAAGATGATTGAACTCTTTCTAACTTTATAATCTTTTTCATAGGAAAGGACACCAGATGAGCAATAAACATTTTAGTTGCACATATTAACTACTCCTTCCTATTTAAAATATAAATCCATTTTGAAGTATGCCTTGTCTAGTCACAGCTTTACCATGAGATGGTATTGCTTGTGAGTTTATCTGTGAAATGTTTTCATTTTGCCATTAGAGTGCAAAGTGTCTCTTTTTTTGGAGGGGGTTGGTCTTTAACAAAAAAAACAACCTGAAATAAGTAACTCTGAGTTTTTGGTCCTTTAACTTGTAGCCTTTCTTCATAATAGGCTTTCTATCCACGTACACCATAGGAATTGAATAAGAGGAAGAGAAAGCAAGTTACTCTATCAAGAATTAAGGGCTAATCTAAACTTGCTATTAGGTGCCCTGGAATGAATTCCAACTCATAACATCCCCAAAGTGGCAGATCAGAACACTTCCAACTGGGTTTTCTAGGCTGTAATCTTTCATGGTAGAAGTATGGTTGTGTAGTGGTTATGCAACAGGCTGGGATCCGCTTGGCTTGCAAGACAAAGCCGGGGATTTCTATTCCTGTAAACAGTTACAGTCTCAGAAACCCACAAGGGCTCGCTTCGAGTGGGCAGTGACTCCACGGCAATGAGTTGGGTTTGGTGAATCTTTATGGGAGTTGATCATCACCGCTCCTCTTCTGTGACACTACTGGGTGGGTTGAGGGACTCAGCCTTCAGGCTATCCACACCACTGGGGCAACTTGTTTTATCCTTAACGGGACTTGTTTGCAAAAAGCAGTCTTGGTCATCGTGGGTAGCCACCCTTATCCTTTTGCCAGCTGTTGGACCCTATCTGTCAGATGGCCTCTCACTGGAACCAGAGCACTGTTGAGAGGAAAACTGGCCGGCTGGTTGGAAGAGGGTTCCCTGTGGTTTACAGTTGGGGTGGTGAAGGGAAGAAAAGGAGGTGAATGGAGACGTGAGACAGTGAGGACTCTGAAATGCAGGGGCAAAGAAGTGGAGGCATGCCATTGGGATTTGGGTGACAGGTATTGACTCCTGGGAACATCGAATCATTTACATGCATGGACCAGCAGGGTGATACCAAAGGGTTCGAATTTGAAGGTTCCATGAGAGTTGCTTTCCTGTGCCATCTTGTAGACTGGCCTACTTTGGTGGGTGGCTAACCTCACCCATTCCTAGGATTCTTTCCTTTTGACTAGTTTCCTTTTTCAGGCAGTGGCCTTTCCCTGACCTCAGCCCCAAATGCCAGGTCACCTTGCTGTAGCCTTAGTGGACCACTGAATAGAGGGCTTGCCGGATTGTTGGCACCGGATGACTGCAGCCGAGCACAATCACCCCCTTTCATGAGCGGCGGGAAGTTGCCTTTCCTGGGGTCAGAGGAGCTGGGCTGACTCGCACCCGCTTTTCATTTGTTGTCCAGTAATTTTCCCTCTGGCCAGATCTGCAAACCTGCTGCCTCACGGGAAGGTGATACGAACCACTGATGCACAAAGATGAAAAGGGCTGCTTATTGGCATCAGTACAACAGGACTTCACAGCGGGTTTATGCTTTCATGAAATTGGTCCAATATTTGCCCCAGATCATTAGAAAGAGGTTTTCAGTGCTTATACTTCATCTCAGATTTTAAAACTTTCCATGTCGCTCTTCATTTTGTCCAGCCATTTCAGGTGGAATCAGTATTTGAAAACCAAGTTATGAGTTTTCCAAGCCATTTCCCAAATGACACATGGGAAGTAGTCCCCTTGTTTCAAAATGAAAGCAGATTAAGAAGGCGGGGGGGAGGGAGTTGTTACTGTCCTACGTCCTATCTGATTGGTTAGACGCTAGTAAGAGACTGTAAGTTTCCTCTACTGCTGGCATCACGGTGCCACATAGATATGGGGCCATGAACAAGTTGTGGATCTGGCCAGTCCTGCTGCCTTCTTTTTAGGATGGCGCCCACATCGTGGGGTTTCATGCAGGCATTCAAGGACCACGGTAAGTGGCATACTGACGTGTCACATTCAAATGCAAGACCGCAGTGCCAGTCTATTCCCTTTGAATACATCAGTGGCCAATAATCTCCGACAGCAATAATTTTCAAAACTACATCTCCATTTGTTGTTTGCTCCCATTCTAAGGATAGCAGCCTTAAACAGATAAAGAAGGTTCTTACCAATGAAAGGCAATATTAAGCTAGTTCCTTATCTTACCATACAATTTTGTCAGTTCTTGGAAAACACATTATTTTTCAGATGAATAGTCTTATGTTTGAACATTTAATTAGGCTCAAGAGAGAAAAAGGTGGAAGTTTTTAATATCATTTTGTTATGGAAATTACTCATGAGTATTCCCGCCATATTTGGTAGCTCGACATCAAATATGCTTGTGATTCCTGGTGTGATTTGGCAGGATGCAACCATCAGTCCATGTTAGCTTCATGCCTGACACATTCTTCTTCGTGCATTCTAAAACAATCAAACGAGTCTGAAATGTTCTTCAAAGAATACATCTCGAATGTTACTTTGTTAAACATCTTCTTGGCATTCATCCTATTTTCTACTTTGAATTGCTGCATTTAGTTTTGTAATGACCTTCTATGGCAAGGGAGTTTTATTAACTCTTTGATCTAGCTTTGGGATGAAAACAAAGAAAATATAAATGAGCACTTTGTGCACTGTCTCATAGAGGAGACCAGAAGAAAAAATGAAATAGGTTTCATCAAAAAGAGTGGTCTGTGTGGAGACTTTCAGCCCTTCCTGTTCTTTTCTCCCTTTAAGCAAAATGCTTATCGGTGCTATACATGTGTTTGTTTTAATGTCGTCTGTACAACAAGGTCTTTGTTTCTCTGCTTTCCAGCTTGAGTCACTGAGGTCAGGGTCAGACATCACTTTGTGGATTTTCTTTTTTGAGGCCATTTTCCAGCCTTGATTTCCTCTACACCTTGGACTAATCCTTGGGAAAGCTGCCATTGTATTTATGGGTTACTGTCAGTCTTGCTCTGTTTGCAAATATCCGTGTGTGTCTGTGTGTGTGTGTGTGTGTTGAAAGGCAAGAGATGACTGTCAGATAGTCACCTGACACTGCTCTGAGATAAAGCCTGAGGATTCTTGTATCCTAATCTCAGTCTTGTACTTCACTGCAATTGTGTCTTTGTAGGATGGAGCATTTGGAATCAAACCTCAATTAGATCAAAGGGTGAAAATAATTACTAATTATTTCGTAGTTTTCCAAGCAGCTGTTTTATTAAGCAAATACACTTGATTTATCATCTTGAAATGTGTGTTAGTTGGGGTAAACAAGAAAAACAAATCCATAGAAACTCTTATGTGTATAAGAAAGAGTTTTATATACAAGAGCAATTGTACATCAAGAAAACATCTCAGCCCACTCCAGTCCAAGATCATAAGTCTGATATTAGCCCATATATCCTATACCAAGCCAAAAGTCCTCTTCAGACTCATCAAGCACATGCAATGACTCCAGGACAATCATAGGCCAGTGTGTGGGCAGTCTTGTGGACCCAGTAGTGTGGGGTCAGCATTTCAGCACTGGCATGGGCCTCTCCCGGTGACTCCTCCAGTTTCTAGGTCTCAGGGTCCATCAGCATGATGTCATGTGTCTTGTCACCTGCAACATCTCCCAGAGAGTGAGCCGAGAGATAGTGTCTCCTGCCTCCAAGAAGGAATCACCACATTTCCCAGAATTCTCAGAGGAGAAGACCATGCCCCCACAGATTATCTCCAGAATGACTATCTCCAGATTGACAGGCTAGACTTCAACCTTACACTCTTAATCCTCAAATTGACATCAGATAAGGTGACTGCCACAAAATACTGACCTTTTATTTGCTGTTAAACATCAACCATTCCAAGTCACAAATCTGGGAACTTCCTGGGTTTGCTGACTCTAGAGACTATAACGAGGGTGAGTTAGCTGGGTGCTGATAGGCTATCTGGACAGATTATAGCACCTTTTGCTTACTGGACAGGGAAAGTCGTTATTTGTCTCAAGATGGCTTAATTTTTTTGATTCATTTAATATTAGCCACTGTAGTATAAATATTGCTTTAACAGCAATAACATCCTACCACTCCTATCTTAGAGGTGAAAACCATGAGTCACAGTGAGGGCCTGCGGTGCCTGGTGTGAGGGAAGCAGGCCCACTATTTGAACCCTGTCCTTTTAAGTTCTGTGCTGCTGTAATTTGCTTTTCTGGGTCACGTAAAGAGTGAGGAAAAATTAGCAACTATTGATATAGGAAAACATTCAGCTATTCATTCTTGGCATTTTCTCGTGTCAGTTTCATTTGCAAGAGGAGCAGTGACAAGCTTTCTAAAACCCTTCTCCCATTCCAACTTGATGACTTTCAATTTCTGTCTATTTCTGAACATTTTTGTACCTGATGTGAGTAATTCCTCATCTTGTTTCATGTTTACTTGTATTGTCATACTTTAAACAATGATATCCCTAAGTTGATCTTCCTCATGTTCTAGACTGTGCTAAAATATGCTAAATTGATATTAATAACTCTTAATTGTTAAAAATGGTGAGGCTGCTTCTACTGGAAAATTTGAAATTATAAACAAATTGTTTATTTCAAAAGAATGTCAATCTGGTAGTCATGAATAGAGAACAATCTAAATTTATATACGCACTAAGAATGTTTCTAAATATTTTATCAAGAAGTCTTTTTAGAACAAATTCAGTATTTCTATATAAGCAATATTTTACCCTAAAGTACAGTGCAAGATGAGTGGCAAAGAGAATAACTTGAAACAATTTTCAATGAAAAATGTATATACCTAAACCTACATATGTGTATAGAAAAAATGCTGAAATATTATACCTCGAAATGCTAATTGTTTTAAATGCCTCCAGAGAGATAAGGAAAAAAAAAACTCTTCAGAAAACCAAGTTACTTATAAAATTCTTTCATAATTTTACTTTTTAGTGACCCAGTTTTTAAAAGCTTAAGATAGTATAATATCATTCAATAGCTAGTAGTGTTTCAAACATTTCCTTTAAAGGTGTCAAAATACAAATAATATAACCATAATGTGGAGAGAGTCTATCAAACAGTTTAAAAACAGTTACTTATTTAGATTTTTTCTTCCATGTTGCTAGGTCAAAACAGAACATTTGCTATTCTCAAATTAAGAGGAGAAAAAGAAGTTAAGAATCAAGGGTTATCATGATATGTTCTTACTGCCTTGCTGCTTATGGATAAAACACCGTAGGGACTGCTGGTTGAAATGATGAATTAACTACCCTCCATATGCTTGCTTCTTCTGCGCGAACTCTTGTTGGTGAAATGATTGTGTAAGAATAACTAGACTATTCACCATGAATCCCCCAAATAATAGTGACATAGGAATTCGACAAATATTTGGAAAACAGAGAGCTACAAGAGAAATACAGACAGCAGAGAGATTCGGACAGGAGTGCTGGGAAAAGGAGAGCTAAGTATAAAGCTGAAAGCTAGAATGGTGCAAAACTTAGAGACTGATCAAATGGACTACCCGATACTCTCCTTACTGCAGTTCTCTCTCCCCAGCATTAGAGAGGAAGTTGTTCTCCAAAGAAACTGACCCACATTGACTCCAGTTGCAAGCATGCCAGTCTAAGGTCAGACTCAGACTCGAGAAAGAAGTAAGGTGTTTGGAATGAAGTTTCCATATGGGTCCAGGAAGTTTTCTGTGCCCTTGCCCAGCTCTGCATTGAGATGCTGGCAGGCGTGCACTTGCTTGCAGCTCTGGTGGCAAAGTAGTTATGCAACGGGCTGTGATCTGTAGGGTTGAAACCAGCATCTGTTCCAGGGAGAAAGGCTGGGCTTTCTCCTCCTGTAAAGAATTAGCAGTCTCCAGAAATCCAGCAGGGTCAGTGGTACCTATGAGTCGGCATCAACTTGAGGGCAGCGAGTCTTTTTTGGAGCATATACTGGCTCTCCTCGGAGACTTCAAGCTTCTCCTGTGGGGAACTGAACAGCCCCTGAGAAAAGGCATATGTTGTTGCTAGTTGAGGTAGAGTTGGCTTCCCGATGAAGACTGCATGAATAACTGAAACAGCGATTATTCCAGCATTATCTTAATGATCTTTGATTTGTTTGAGCCCATTGCTATATTGAGTATGTCAATTTATATCACTGAGACTAAAAACCAAACTCACTGAGAAGGAAGACAGGGTAGAACTGCTCTCTGGGGTTTCTGAGATGGAGACTATCTGTGGTAACAGAAAGTCTTGTCTTTTGCCTCTAAAGAAACTGGTGCTTTTGAACGTCACATCTTGTGGTTCTGAATGCATGGCCCAATGCCAGCCCAATACATAACCACTATGCCAGAAGGACTCATTACTCTCTAATTGAGAGTTCCTTTCCAATGTACTGAGCCTCTTCCACCAACAATGACATCTTTTTCTAGGGATCGATTTCTTAATGGCATGCACACAATAAGCACAACTAAGGTTTCACAGTCCTTACATTTAAGTTTTATTACATTCAAAACTGATTTTGTCATTCTACCCTCCCCCCCAAATATTTATGCACATTTCATTTTGTGATATTGGTTGGAACCCAGTTTCTTCCTGGGATCCTTGTTGGCATTTTTCTTCTTTTTCCCTTTCCCTCTTAAAAATAATTGTATTGAGGGTTCTTGTAACTCTTATAACAAGCCATACATCCATTGTGTCAAGCACATTTATATATATGGTGTCCTTATCTTTTGAAACATTTTCTTTCTTCTTGAGCCCTTGGTATCAGCTCATTTTTTCCCCTCTCTTCCTCATGCTCCCACCCTCATGAATTATAAATTATTATTATTTTCATATCTTACACTGTATACTGTCTCTCTTCATCCATATTTCTGTGGCTCATCACCCTGGGTGATGGTGGGGGTGGTGGTGGTTGCTATACATTGGTCATTGTGATGGGTTCCCCCTTTATCTCTTTACCTTCCATTATTGGGAGGTATCGCTACTCCCTTTATTGTTTCTGAGGGTTTATCTGTCCTGGATTCAAGAGCTCTTATCTGTATCAGTGTACATGCTCTGGTCTTGCTATGTTTTTAAAGTAGAATTGGGGTCATGATAGCGGGGACTGTGGGAGGAAGAATTAATGAACTAGATGGAATGTTATATGTTTTCTTGGTGCTGTATTACACCCTGGCAGACTTGTCCCTTAATTGTGGCCCTTCTGTGAGGGGATGTCCAATTGTTTACAGATGGGCTTGCATTTGGGTCTCTACCCTGCTTCCTACACTGCCCCTCCCCATTCACATTTGTATGATTGTTTGTTTTGGGTCCTCTGATACCTGGTCCTAACCATGCTGGTGTGCTCCTTCCATGTGAACTTCTTGCTTCCCAACCACATGACCACTTGTTTATCTTCAAGCCTTTATGAATCCAGATGCTATGTCATTTAATAGCCAGGCACCATCAGCTTTCTTCATCACATTTGATTATGTATCCATTTTGTCTTCAGTGATCTTGTCAGGAAGGTGATCATCACAGAATGCTATGTTATGAGAACAAAGTGTTCTTGTGTCAAGGGGGTACTTGAGTAGAATTTGCCCTTCTTTGAAGAGTGCTTAGCATTCTTCATGAACACTCCAATAAAAATGCTTAAAATCTTCTACTGTATTCATTTTCATAGTCTAATTATATGTACATACATATACAAGTGGGAGTAGCAACATAAAAACTGAAATTGTGAAGTACTGCTTAGTAAAGTTTTGGCTTACCAATCAATCCCCATATAACTAAGTTTTACCAGAGTAGAACATTCACTTAAATTTTTAACCTTTTTCTCCTAAATATCTTTGAAAAACTATGGATTGTCAGACACATGAATAAAGTTTCCAACATAAAGGACAAGAGGCAGGAAGTCTAAAGAAAAAACCAACACTCCCCAATTTTAAAATGATATGCTCTGGCATATAAGAAATATATTTCCCAAGAAATAAGAACATACTTTTATTTTTAAAAGCATCATACACATGCAAGCATTACAAAAATTCAAAAGTAACTTTTAAATAAGAAAACGTTTGTAACCATAATTCAAGATAAAGGTGGAGAGTAAAGTTAAGAAAATAATCAAGAAAATAGAACAAGACAAAGAGGTGGGAACTATTAGGAGAACAGGCATAAGAATGATGATCTATCTCAATATAATTAATGAACAAATAAAATGCATTCTTCTTATAACTGAATCATGAGTCAATGATATATAGCTAATATATTTTTGGCATAGTTTTCTCATGAATCTTACAATGGGTGGGACTATCATAATTTACTGGAAAGAGATTTCAAACAGTTGAAAAACTTCCAAACTTCTTTTGGTGCAGACTCAAGTGAGAGCATGATCCCAAAATTTCAAGGATTCCAGGTCTTTCTTACTATTGACCACCCCTGGCTGGCCAGTTGGTTAATTGGAGGTGGTGTTGTGAGGACTAGTTCGACATTGGGAACCTGAGATCACCTAGAATCATTAATGAGAAATTCAAAATTCCAAACTTTCATCCACTTATCCATTCATCCACTCATTGCTGCAGCATTTAGGTACTTTGTCTTTTTACTATCCCCTGAGAAAATAGATTTTACTATCCCCTGAAATTAAAAACAAATAAATGCAGAGTATCCCTTATAATATTTTTTATTCTTTAATATTCTCTGCACTACACCTCATCTCCTTCTCATTCTTTCCTCCGTCTGCTTGAAAATAATCACAATGTAAGAGGTCTCATACAGTACTATTGGGAATGCATTTCTATGAAGTGCACAGGGTTATAGTGTGTTGAAATCAATTTGGCGAGAACTGGTTTGGGTTTTATATACAGTCATGTGCCACAGAGGGTCCATCTGTAAAAGGTACAACTATATATACATCTGTTGTTAATGTCCAATAACATTTGCATTCCATATACAATGGTTTGTAAGAACAAAAAGAACTACTTTATGATGCACACCAAACATCATTATTACTTTTTATTTGTTTTGTTTTTAAATTTTTAATTGTTCTATTGGGAGTTCTTACAGCTATCTTATCATTCCATAGTTCAATCACATTAAGTCAATATTGCAAAATTGCTTCCACAATTACTTTCAAAACATTCTCTTCCTTCTTGAACTCCTTGAGATAAACTCCTTTTTATCCCCTCACTCTCCAACCATTTCTGCAAGGAACCCTTATTATTTCCCCTTATAATAGATATTTTTCCTTTGCCATATATCACACCATCTATTATATCCATTGGAATACAAATTCGTTGTTTAATCCCATCGAGTAGGGTTATACAGTCATCAATGTTATCAGTTCCCTAGTCCCCCTCCCCTCTTTCCCATACCTCAGGGAACCATTCTCCTGTTTCTGTTTCTGAAAGGTTATCTATCTTGGCTTTCATGCACCAAACGATCTTAAATATACAAATGAGCATATGAAAATCTAACATGATTGATGAGGTAAAACAAATAAAACCATAACAGTAAGAGGAGGAAATATGAAAGAACTACAAGATAGTGATGTGGTTCTTCAGTATTGTACTGCATGCTGGGTTTTCCTCCCTTCCGTGTGGACCTTCTGAAAGAGACTGTCCAATGATCTTACAGGTGGTAACTACTATACTACTGTGGGAGACATGCTTTCATCTATCTCAAAGTGTTTCCTTCATTTTTTGTGCATATCAAAAGGCAGACTACATACTAAGATAAATATTTCGCTCACATTAGATACAAACAATAGCTAACAGTTGTGACATATGTAAATTCAACTTAGTGATAAATTTAAGACTGGAACTCATTCAAAACTCAGGATTTGTATGATTAGAATACAGTTTTGCGCAATGTCCAAATCACATGATGTTCTATTTCACAGAATGCCTCTTGGAAATCCAGTAATATATGAATATATATATATATATATCCCACACCCACTGCCTTTAAGTCAATGTTGATTCATAGTAACTAATCTTGTACAGGTGTCTAAGCAGCAGCAGACAACTTCCCTTTACAATGGTGGGCTTGACCACTGACATTTTGAGTAGCAGAATGATGCTAATCCAGAGTGACACCCAGTTTCTCTCTCTCTCTGTATGTATGGATATATAATAAACATTCTATATTATGTATGCAGACACACTAAAACATTATAATACAGTAGTTATAATGTTTGGATGCATTGAAAGAAAGAAGTAATGAAGTCAAAAGCTGAACAGAAGATGCCAACAGGTGACCAGAAAAGAGAAATTATTACAATGAAATGGACAAAGACCTAGACTTAGAAAACCAAAAGGGAAAAGCATTTTTGATATTTTTCAAACCCAAATTCCTGAAGGAAAAATAAAGTCTCTACTTTCAATATTGAAGGATTCTATGGATAAAATAATGGATGCTTTAGGAAGCATCTGTAGAAGATGGAAAGGTTTCAGGAACTAAAAAAATGCCAATGGTGATCCTTCAATAAACAAATGCAACGCTGGAGTGCATCCTCTTCTAAGCCCAACCATCTTGCGGCCTTGGCCCACTGAAATATAAGTGCCTACTGGAGAGAAGGGTGGTCCAATGGAATGTGGGAATGATTGGGAACGTCACTAGTATCATGTGCAATTAAAATTATTCTGAAGTTAATTTTTAAAAGTTGCAATAGCTGCATAAGCAGAGAACTGCCAGACATTGAAGCAAAATTCAGAAGAGGATGTGGAATAAGGGATAACATTGCTGATATCAGATGAATCTTGACTGAAATCTGTGTTCTGTTGACCTAGCTGACATTTGGCTGTGTGGATGAGAGCAAATTCTGGCTAGCATCACGAATACCTAGAATTCCAGAATAGTTAATTGTGTTCCCAAGGAATAAGGAAGACCAGAGGTAGATGAACGGATGTATTTGAATAGTCATTTTGATGAAGAATAGTGACTAGACTATGGCCTGCCAGAAGACAGTTTGAAAGAAGTACGCAGCTCTAATGTTCCTTAGAGTTGGGGTGGTGAAGCTTTGGATGCGTTTTCAGGAAGAACCAGGCCCTTCAGCTGGAGCATGAAGGTCAATAAAGAAGAGGGTCCGTGAATAAAAAGAAGAACCTCACAAGACGGAGTGGCATGATGGCTGCAACAATGGGCTCAAACGTAGCAAGGACGGTTCAAAGATGACAAGGCTGTAAATGAGGAATGTATGACACAGAACAGATCAGATGGCACCTGGGAACAACAGGGTTTATTCTCTTCCCTGGTTCACACTAGATAACTCATTTACTGCTTAAAATACTTATTTTCCATTGCAATATATATGATAAACAACTATAATGATCAAGAATGGTCATTATTATAGTGGTAATTATTGTTTTAGCTAAAATCTATTAAAGCTTTGTTAAATATCAGACCTTGGTCTAAAGTATTGTGTGAATTTGTCTCATCTAATCCTCACAATAACCCCTGATATAGTTATTATTTCTATTTCATATATCATGTTAACTGAGTAAGATATAAATTCAGTAACTGCCAACAATTACAGAATGGGTGGTAAAATCAGAATTTAAACTCAGGGAGCTCGAGTCTGGATTGCATCTTCTGTTTACATGAGCAGAGTACTGGGGGAAAATATTTATTTGCATATCTATTGTTTATCTACCCTCCCTAGAAGTGATTCCAATTCTTGGCAACCCACTACGGTTTTCAAGGCTGTAACTCTAGACGGAAGCCGAAAGCTTTCTTTTTCTTCCTTGGAGATGCCAGTGTGTTTGAACTACTACTGACCTTAACATTAGCAGCCCAGTATATGCATGCATATCTACACATGTAGTTATTACCTATTTATATATTAAGCATAGGGCTGCTAACTAAAAGTCTGCAACTTGAACCTCCAGAATCTACTGAAGAAAGATGAAGTATTCTGCTTTCCTGAAGAATTGTTGCTGTGCTGTGAGTTTCTGTTCAGTCAGTTCCAGCTCATAGCAACACCATGCACAAAAGCACAAAAACACTGGCCAATCCAGTCCTCACAATTATTCTGACATTTGAGACCATTGTGGAGGTCACTGTCAGTCCATCTTGTTGAATGCTTTCCTATCTTCCACTGTCTTTCTACTTTACCAAGCATGCTGTCCTTCTCCAGGAAGGAGAGCAAATTTGTTTGTTCTCTTGGCCTTTCATGGTACTTCCATTATTCTTTGTCAGCACCATTATGCAAATGTATCAATTCTTCTTTGACCTTCCTTTCACATGCATATGAAGCAATTGAAAATATCATGGCTTGGGTCAGGCCCACCTTAACCTTCAGAGATATATCCTTCTGTAAATGGGTCTTGTAGGAGAAAGATGGGGCTTTCTCTACTCCCACAAAGAGTTATAGTCTTAAAATATCACAGGGCAGTTCTACCCTGTAATAGGTTCGTTATGAATCTGAATCAACTTAATGGCAATGAGTTTGGATTTTGAGAAGTCTTGTGCAGCAGATTTAGACAATAAAATGTATCATTTGATCTCTTAACTGGTGCTACCATGAGCACTGATTGTGGATTCCAGTAAAACTAAACACAAAATCCTTGAAGCTTCCATCTTTTCTCTATCAGGATGTTACCTATTGGTCCGGTTGGAAAGATTTTGGTTTTCTTTGCCTTGAGTTCTAATCCATACTACAGGCTGAGATCCTTGATCTTCATCAGAAAGTGCTTCAAGTCCTGCTCACTTTCAGCTAGAAAATTTGTGTCATATGCATATCACAGGTAGTTAATAAGCCTTTCTCCAATTTGCTGCCATATCCTTCTGCTTATAATCCAGCTTTGATTATCTGTTCAGTATATACCTATCCTGCTGCATATAATCCAGATTATTTGCTTATTCAATTTGGATTGAATAAGAATGGTGAAAAGATACAGCTGTGATGTACACCTTTCCTGATTTTAAACCATGTAATAGCCCCTTGTTCTATTCATACAATAACCTCTTGACCCATGTACAAGTTCCCCATGAGCACAGTGAAGCGTTCTGGAATTCTCATTCTTCTCAATGTTATCCATACTTTTTTATGACCCACACAGAATGATTTTGCATAGCCAATGTAACAGAAGCCAGCATCTTCCTGGTGTTCTCTTCTTTCACCAAGATCCATCTGACATCAGAATTGATATGCCTCGTTTGACATCCTCTTCTGAATCCAGCCTGAATCTCTGAATCAATGTATTGCTGTGACCACTGTTGAAGGACCTTCAGCAACATTTTCTATGTGATATTAATGAGGCTGTTTTATAATTTGAGCATTTTATTGGCTCACCGTTTTTTGGAATAATACAGATATGGTCATATACCAGTCAACTGGCCAATGAGCTGTCCTCCAAATTCCCTGGCAGGTGAATAAGTGCTTTGGGGCTTGATCAGCTTGTTGAAACATATATGTATATGTGTGTACATAAATTTATCAATAGTGGAAAAATAAAATCTATTGTAGCAGTAATAACTAGTGATTCCTCTTTCATTCCAAAGAAACATGACTCTTCTAGCTGTGGAAATAGATTTGAGAGGACCAGTGAAAACATAAATGTCCTCCAGTCAAGATGTGGAAGTCAACCTTTTGTAGGTGAGGTCTAAAAGAAGCAGCCCTTCCTTCTCTTTGCACCACACAGTGGAACTGCCTGATCTTGTCAGACCCACCTTGACCCGGACCGGGACTTGGAGATTCTCGCTGAAGAGGATGGATGAAGACCAGGGTGTGCAGTTCTGAGTATGCTGGATGTGGCAGTTAGGACACACTGAGGTGGGGAGGGAATGGGAGGAATAGGTCATACTAGCGGACACTTTCTTGCCTTGTTCTTTCAAGAATATAATTGGCAAAATTTATCAAGTAACACTTAAAATAGTAAGGTTTACAGAAAATTTAGCTATGTGAAAAGTGCTTGTGGTAGTTAAATAATACGTTGCCAATTTGGGACCTGAGAGGATTGAGAGTGAAGGTGTGGAGTGAAGGTGTGGGTGATGATAGTCATTGAGGCCTTTGTGTGAGCATGGCTTTCTCCTAAGAATTCTGGGAAATCCTGATCTTCTTCCTTGGAGGCAGAAAACACTTCTCTCTGTGTGTTTACTTCCAGTGGGACATCCCTGAGATGAAGTCACATGGACCTACCCTGATGCAGCCTTGGGAACTGGGTTTGCTACATGAGACCCCTGCCAGCACTGAGATGCTTGCGACATCCTGGATCCAAAGAATTTCTACACACTGGCCTGTGATTGTCTCGCACTCAGAATCATTGCACATGTATCATGAGTCTGAAGAGGACTTTATAGCTTGGTATTGGACATGTGGACTAACAAACTTATGGGCTTGATCTGGACTGGGCTGGGATTACTTTTTACTGTACAATTACCCTTTATATAAAACTCTCTCTTATACACATATGAGTTTCTGTGAATTTGTTTCTCTAGTCTACCTGAACTATCACAGCCATAAAGTCATTTAATGCTAAGGTAGTACTTCATTTCTTTAATTCACTGCTGATAACAGAATAGACTTAAACATCATGAACACCTCTTGAGCCAGTCATGAGTGACTTATGAGACTAAGTTGTTCTCAGTCCCAGAAAAGTGAAATCCTTCTCCATTGTTTATTTTTATGTTCTTTCTCAGAAAAAAGAATACAGATTCCCTCTAGAAACTGAACAAGGTCACCATGGCCCAGGTTGTCAGGAACTAAAAGACTAACAAATGCTTGTCCACAGGCAGATGACAATATTACTATTAAATATGTCTAAAATTTATTTAAAAGAAAAGAAATAGCAACTTGCAAAGACTTAATAAATATTTGGCGAATATAAGATAGTTGATCCATGCCAGTTAACATGTTTATTTAAAGAAATAAGGAATGGATAGAAAATAAATGACTTATTCAACAGAATAGCAGCCCATTGATTTACTCTCATGGCACTGCCAGGTCAGATTTGGACTTTGAACTACAGGTCGGTGCTTCAAACTCACTAGTCACTTCTTGGGATAAAGGTCACTTTAAATTGGCATCTAACAGTACCAATAACAAGCAGATATTTTTGTTTTGTTTTGTTTTCTTACATTTAGAATGAACTTGTATGTCACCCAAGACTCCAAACTCACTTCAGTTTGACCGTACCTCATTTTTTGTGTGTAGCCACTCAGACTAATATTTACAGCCGTCTGAGGATTAAGGAAGTTTGAAGGACTTTTTTATGCTTTTTTTGTTTTTAAAGGATCATACTGCATATCATTATACAGCCCATCTCACTGAATGAAATCAGCAACATTATTCCATTAACCCCTTCATACATATGATTCTCTATTTTATTTTTCTCCTCATTCTTCCTCCCTCCCTTCTCAACACCTAGTCCCTCCCTTTTCCTTGTTCCTATCTCTATCCTTCAACTCATTGCAGTCACCAAAGTCTTGTCTTTTTTGGTGTAAAAACCAGGTTTATTTTCCTTTGATCTTCCTTATAAGAATTTTTACTAAATATTTGTCTTTGTAAGATTAACAGTTTGCTAAGGATATTGTTCTTTAGTTTTTTCCATGTGTGCAGTATTTAAGAGAGTTGCTTGTTTTTTAAAAAAATTGATGCATACCATTCCATTGTTTATCCTTTCCTCTAAAATCAGAATTTTTTGGTTGTTTTCATGCTTTTTCTATTATGGAAACAACCTGGATTTTTACACAAAACCTTTTTTACCTTTGTTGTAAAGTTACTGAGATATTTCTTGAAACACATTATTGAAGAATTAATAAACTAGAAGATTCCCTCTAGTACCTTTCACCTGACCAAGGATCCAACATGAGATCTTAAAGGAATTGGGTGACAGGACACCACTGACTTTGCTCTGTTCATATTTTGCTTCCCACTGGCCTCTATTCTTGCATTCTGATAGGGCCCTCTTCCAGTGTCATGGTTGGCTTTATAATCCATGGTTGGGCATCACATTGTCCTGTGAGGCAGTTGGGGATAAGTTCTTATCCTGTGGGGCAGCTTTGGAAAAATGAAATGCTAGACTCTTGCTCACCGCAATGGGGGAAGAATTCCAGGTAGAAGGAACAGCATGTGCAGAGACTGAACTGTGCACCTTTGTTTTGATGTCCTTTTGTTGCATCACATTTTTCCATTTGCATGAGCTCATTCATTCAGACCTGAAATACAATAGGAAACACAGTTGGGGTTGGTGAAAGAGGAAAGGTCCAATTCTGAACATGTGACTCTAAACTGCCTATACTTACCGATGACTCATAATAATCCCTTTGTGTGTTTCCAAAAATGGAATTGTTTGCGGAAGTTGAGAGGCACCTTTCTAGCAGAGTTGCTGGTGGTTTGCAATTGTAGAAGAAGGCCAGCTCTTAACCACCATACCACCAGGGCTCCTCATACTGCTCATAGGTATCCAGAAGTTTCAGGGTGGTGCAAATGGCCAACATGTGTAGCTGAAATGGAAAGTTGGATGAGAGAATTAACTCAGAGGTGTTTCGGAGGACATGTTTGGCAGTCTACCTCTGAAAAACCCATCAATGACAACCAAAGGTAACTAGTTCTACTTTGGCCCAGGTGGAGTCACCTGGGTTCGGAATTAGTTCACCGGCAACTGGTAGGGATGCGCAACTGACTTTTGTCCAGGAGACTGTTAAATATCTGGATGTGAAATTCTGAAGAGTAATCTGCTCTGGATAAAATATGTAAGAAAAATGAATATATCGATTGTGAAAGAAAGCCGAAGAGTAGCAGAGAATAGGCATGTAGTGACTGGAAATGAAGGAGAGATGGGGCGGGGGGAGAGAAAAAAAGAAAACCTGAAACATAAGCTTGAGGAATAACCAATGCAGGAAAGGACCTCAGGAGGAACTTTTCTGAGATGAAAAAAGGAAAAGGCAAACTCTATAAGCCAAACTTGCTGCCACCCAGTCGATGCCGACTTATAGTGATCTCTTAGACACAGTAGAACCGCCTCCATGGGATTCCAAGACTGTAAATCTTTATGGGAGTAGAAAGTTTTATCTTTCAAAGAAGAACAGTGGAGTAGAATGCTAAAGAAACCAAGCTAAAAAAAAAAACCCCATTTCAACATAGAGGGAAAGCTAGCTGAGTGAAATGCTACTAAGATAGTCCAATAAAGGAAAGGCTGAATGTCTGCCCAATTTAGCAGCAGCAATAACGCTTTAGCGGTTAGGGACTATGTCCACCAAGCATAATCTTGGGGAAGGGGAAGAGTGGAGTCCAATTATTCAATTAGGTAACAGCCTGATGACATCCCTTGGAGATGTGGCCTCTTACATAGGAGAGTGAGTGACTCAATCCTTTTTGGGCCTTTGCCTCACACCAGAGCTAGATCTTCCACCGGGTTCCTAAATCTCCTCTTGCATCACCTGCTCATCCCAGGAGCTTTCAGCGATGGATTCGCTCAGTCAACTTTGGATTCATATTCCCTTTGTACCCACCAGTCAGTGTCCCAACCCCACACCTCTCTTCCCTGCCATCTCTCTGCTTCGTCACCCTACTTACTATTCATCAGCTTCCATGAGTCAGGAGAAATCTGAATGGAAATAGACTGGATTTACTTTTGATAGATACAACTGTGGATAAGCCATGTCTTGATATAAATCTCTTTCTAGACACAAGGATCACTAATTTTGCTTCTCTAAAGAACAGAAGCTAACACAAAAAAATTTACTCACCTTATTGGCAACAGTTCATCGAATTTTGGGAACAAAAGTCAGACTATATTAGTTTCAGTGTCAGCAGGATAGAGGTGGGAGCAGAAGACATGAGCAACCTATACCAAACAGGGAAACCACAGGAAAAGGGGATAGCTTTTTCAACCTCTTATTGAATTCAGGAAACAGTATTATTAGTAGGTATATTTTTTAATTCAAGATGAAAGTCACTATTTCAATAGATGCTTTGGGTTTTTCTTAACTCTAGGTCTTTGCACATTTTATTATAGTATTATAATTTGTCTTCCTGAGCTACTCTTTGAAATTTTCAGGTCAGCTCTTTTGCTTCACGTCTCCCACTTGCTTTAGTTACTCTTTGATAAAGAGAACATTTTAGAGTCTCTTCTGTCATGTACTTTGTTCCTTTCTCTCTTTCCTGACTTTTAAATTACCTCTTGCTTTCTTCATATATGATGTCACTCTTGTACATAAGCTCATTCATTCAAAGCTGAAATACAATGGGAACCTCCTCATTAGTGCTCAGTGAGTCAATTTTATCGTAGAGGTGTTCTCAAAATTCAGGTCGGATATACACAAGGTCAGATTTTGGCTCTGCAGACTTTACTTTTCTTCAACTTGCTTCTAATACGAGTGATTGATCATCTTTTCCACAGCCAGCCCCGAGCTGTATTTTGACTGATAATTTTGAACTTCTTCATGGTCTTTTTTTCACAGATTTAGTCAGCTTGATTTCTATGTATTCTGTTTGGAGAACTTCAAGTGTATAGTTGTGGTTGAAAAAGGTGTTTGCTATACAGAAGCCATTGGTCTTGCAAAATTTTATCATGTGATCTCCAGCTGTATTTTTATCTCTAAGGCTGTGTTTTCCAACTACTATTCCTTCCTCTTTGTCTCTAACTTGTGCATTTCAATCACCATAGTTATCAATGTCATTTGCTTGCATGTTTGATAATTCTGAGATGAAACAATTTGGTAGAATTCTTCTATGTCTTCATCACTAGCTTTAGTAGTTGGTGCATAAATTTAAATGATAGTTCTATTGGTCAATTTTCTTGTATGTGTATAGATGTAATGCTATCATAGAGTTGCCCTTCAAGTTAGATTGTGAAACGTGCTTGTTGACAATGTATGTCATTCTTCTGGAATTTGTTATTACCAACATCATAAACCATATAATTATGATGCTTGGTCTATTTTAGCTTACTCATGCCTCCTATCAATCTTTATATGCTCCATTTTGTTTTTAATGATTTCCAATTTTCCCAGGTTCATATTTTGCATATTCCAAGTTACAATTATTAATAGACACTGACATTTTAAGCCATGTCCCATCAGTAAATACAGGTCCCCAAAGCTTTACTTCAGCCCTGCCATTTGAGTCGAGTCTTCCTTGAGAAGCAATGTTAGTTATTGTTTGAGTGGCTTTCAAACTGAGAGGCTGAGCTTTCAGCCCTGTAGCTGACAAAGTTCTACTCCTAATTCATGAAGTTTTCAGTATCTGACAATGTTCTTTTGCTCTGCATAAGGTTTCACTGGCTAATTCCTCAGAAGTGGAGTGTCTACTTCTTAGTCTGCTTACTCTGGAAGCTCTGCCGAAGCCGGTTCACCTCAATATTTAAAGTACAGTGCCATAGCTTCCAGCATCACAGCAACAAGTTGTTACTGTGCAAGAAACTGATAGACAAGTAGTAGGGAGAGGCAATAGAATACACAAATAACCCAGGGAACTGGACTGTATGAAGAGCGTGGGGTGTGGAGAGGAGGAAGACTTAGCAACAGCTGGAGAGAAACAAAACTTTGCTGGTTGAAAATGAAAAGGGCTTGCTGATGAAGATGAAGGATTTCAGCCTTCAAATCAATGTAGGTAATACGGAAATCATTGCAATAGAATGATAGATAATATCACGATAAACAGAGAGAAAAGACTGAAGCTGTCAAGGACTTCAATTTACTTGGATCCACAATTAGTGTTCATAGAAGCAGAAGTCAAGAGATCAAACGACATGGCATTGGCTACATCTGCTGCACAAAACCCGTTTCAAGTGTCAAAAACCAAGGGTGTCACTTTAAGGACAACGTTCCCTGGCCCAGATCGTGATATTTTCATATACATGTGAGAATTGGGCAATGAATACAGAAGACATAAAAAAGACCAAGGAAAACAAAGATCTCATTATTACTGATTATCGATGTGGAGTAAAAAAAACAAACAAACAAGAGGGCTCCAGACACCTAGAACCTAGAAGTAGGGTATCAAAGAGCTTGTGAAGGAGACTGAAAAACTTTGCCAGTTTCCACAGTAAAACCAAGGGGTGTTGGTTCAAGCTTCCCTGAGAAAGAGGTTGATTCTCCAAGGGAATTGTCTGCAGGGTCAGATGTCACTTATTAAAGAGGGTGATGTTTAAAAACTGTTCACTGGACTTTTCCAATTACAAAGACAGGGAGGACACTGCCATACAGTGTTCACTGGTGAGAGCTGTGTGCGTGGTGGGAATGGATGAAAGACACCCAGCCTGCAGTTTGCTAGTGAGGCTATCCCCTCCTCCGAGCGTGCAAAGTGTGAAATGTACTTAGGAAGGATCTAGCCATGGTGGTTATGTGGATGAGGGGAACGCCTACTTTAATTGAAAACTAAATAGAAAGAGGTAAAAAATAAATAAAGTCTTGTGTTGAATCTACTCTGTGACAGAAGCGAGGATTTTCCTTGTGGATGAAGAGATAAGTCAGAGGAGGAGAGGGTTTAGAAGACTAAAAGGGAACGATCCGTGTGTTCTGGCTTCATTATTATACTGATAAGATCCAGATATTAAGCCTCTTAATTCTTACGTTTCCAGAGTTCTATGCATTTTTCAATTTTGTTCATGTTACATTTGAATATATAGGTGTGAAACAAGGAAAAATATGTGATACACATATATGTATATGTGATAGGTAATTCAGCATTCTTTACTTCATTCCACAGAAGAAGAAACTTACATGCAAAAGCTTTAGTGTTAAGTGATGGAGCTAGGGAAAGCATATTATCCTACTCGAAAGGGCCCACAGGGCCAAGTGCACATCATGACATAGCCACCTAGGAGCAAATTATATCAAACCACGGAACCTCTGTTTGCACAGTGGTTGTGTGGACCATTTATCTGCTTTATGAGGGAATGAAACAAAATGACAAATACACGCACGTGGCATGAAGGCAAAGGAGTCCAGGTGGCACAACAGTGAAGCACTTGGCTGCTACTGAGGCCTGGAAATGTGAATGTATCTATCCAATGGATCCTGGGAGAAAGACCTAGTGATCCCCTTCTACTGAGATCACAACATGGACAACCCTACATGCGTTATCTGATTCCAGGTCCATGATTGCAAATCACGTGGATACTGTTGTCATTTACTCAGTTGCTTCTTGTCAAACATAAGGAAGATTTGCTTTAACGAAAATTCAAGGAGACTAATTTGTAGAACTTTTGTTCCCTACTATTTACTTTATGGGCCCTTTTTTCAGGGTTCTTCCAATTTTGTATTTTTGGGAAATTCCTCTTGAAAATTTAATCTCTCATCTTGCTTCCTGCAGACATGTTTAGAGGGCTAATAGATAGAGTTCTGTGGTTTTCAGAAATGATGAAGGAAGAATAGGTCACTTTTGTGTTAAACTATGTTAACATGATGATGCAAGATTGTTTCATATTTCCTAGTCAATATTTTATTATGCATAACATACAGTTCTATTTTTGTGATTAAGAAATATAAAGATTGGGGACAGACTGGAGAAAATCACTATGTATATAGCCTAGGATATTGCCATCATAATTTTTAAATGTTTTGCAAAGTCAGTAAATATGAATTTAAATAACTTGCATCACGATATATTTATACATATATGTGTGTATATATATATATGCTGATGTGATATTCTAGTGTCTTCAGTACAGATGGCTTGTACAGATGCATTCCGGTAACAAAGAATATAGCATTTTAAAATTGATGCTAGCATTGTAGCTCTAAATGGAGAATAAATGCAACAGGGATATTTTTTCATATTTTTAATATTGTAGTGCCACTGAAATCATTATCCACTGGCCATGGTAATCTGAAAATGCACAATATATTTGTATGATCTGTATAATGCAGAAGTGTTCAAAGATGTGATAATGTACAGCTTCATTTTGATATTTATTATCAGATTATCGTAATGCACATCAGTTCTAAAGAATCTGATCTTGAAAACAATATGTACTTTTCTTCTAATATTGCACTGCTTAGTGTGCTGGATATGGCTATACATAATTTTCTCTGCATTTTTTCAGTGTATGTAAAAGCCCTTTCGCAGCTAACCAATAAAAAAAATGAAGAAGCTTGTAAACAGCTGGCTTTTATCAGTTTTTCAAAAGGCTTGTGTTTTGATCCATACTATGTGGGGGTCTTAGTATTAAGTTTGTAAAATGAAAAATGTTAGTTACTACAGCTGTGAGTCCAAGAATTAACTCCAGAGAAAAGAAATAATATTTTATTTTATTTCCTAAAAGACAGAAGCAAAATATCTGCTCTTGGTTTGGATGCATTTCTGATTTTGGGTTACTGGCTATAAATACTTGTCCAGAAGAGCAATAACATCAAATATAAAGTTATTAACCTAGTTCATAACTCTACTATGAGAACACCCCCACTCCTAATAGTTCAGTTCATAAAGATAATTGACTGTAGTGGCACTTAAAGATGATGACCAAAGGTTGTGTGCAGTTGCAGAAATTATTTGTGTCTATATGTATTTAGTGCCTATACCTTAGTGTTCCTGAAAATTGAGCAGTAAAATGAGAAGTGTTGTTAATCTGAGATATAAAGGGCCACTGGACAGAGTTCTACATACAAGGAACTCATCAGAAAGAACCACGTTGGTTAGCAAATTCAGTTATTCCCCGTTAACACCAACTCACCAGTTTTCTTACTGGACAGAAGTCAGAAAATGCGTTTGCTTGGGTTTTTCCTTATCCTCCCAACCCATATTTCAACAGGGTGCTTCTGCTGCATTGTTTTTTCCACTGTGAGTAGCTGTGATGGAGTTCTGGGGGTGAGGGGTAAGGCAAGTAGTTCCTACTCGCCAGGCTGTCTTCAGAAGGAAGATGAGGCTTTCTGTGTCCTCTACAGAGCTGCTCTGAAGCTGGGCTGACTGGATGGTGGTGGGTTTGATTTTTGGAGAACATAGCTGCTGGAGTGCAGTCATCTCTATTCATATTCCTATTAAATTTTCCCATATGCTCTTGGTAATTCAAGCCCTTTACGACATATTTCAAGGTCATATTTTAAAATATATTACATTCAGACATAAGAAGCATCAAATTATAGTTATTAGATCCTCTTTTTATTAGATCACCTGGCTTTAGAATTTTTTTTTGTTTCTTTTTGTCAATTTCACCTTAAGTTTAAGATCTTAGGACCAACCACAGCTTCTTTGCTTTACATGGGCCATAAGAAATGTGTGTGAACTTTACAAATATCATGAAAAATGAAATCTTTTTCAGAAGGAAATGTCCTGATTTTTCCCCTAATATTATGATTAAAGATAGAACTATAACTGTTTCTTTCTATAATTGTCAAATTTTCTTAGTGGATTGAAATCATTCAATGATTAAATTCAAGGATATATCAAACTGTACTAAATTGGGAAAAGACACTCTTCAAGCCTTCCATAACCCTTCATTATGAGTGCATTGATTCAAAAATAAAATAGATGCTCCTCAATGAATTGTTCTATATTTGATATCTGCATATGAGAATATTTTAGAATACCAAAAAATAGATATTAATTTATGGATATTATGAATAAGAATAAAAACTAAAACAATAATGTCTTTAGTTGTTGGAGATTAGTTTCATATGCCAATGCAAAGAAATATCATGAAGCCATTTAAGGGATCTTATACAAAAATATTGACTGAAATGGGAAATTGGTTACAACTGCTAATAAAATGAAATGCAGGACACATTATATTATATGATTTTATGATGACGTGGTATCAAGATATCTAGAATGATTACATTAGGGTGGTCAGATGGGTGAGTTTTGTTTGTTTTTAATAATAATTTTCTTTTTTTCTTTTTAAAAGTATCTTTATTGACTTTTTATTGGACACCTGGTGGTGTGGCTAGTTAACATTGAACTGTTAACATACATTGAACTGTTAGCCAACAGTTTAAACTCACAAACTGCTTGGTGAAAGAAAGATGAAGCTTTCTGTTCCATAAAGATTGATAGCCTCAGACACCTTATGGATCAATCCTACTCTGGCATTTAACCCATTGCCATTAAGTCTGGCTCATACCCACCTTATAGGAAAGTAGAACTGCCTCTGTGGGTTTCCAAGTATAGAAATCCTTGGAATGGGCGCAGAAAGCCCCATCTTTCTACTGAAGAGCCACTGTCGGCTTCAAGCTGCTAGCATGGTGGTGAGCCGCCAAGATGTGGCCCACGATGCCATCTGCGAACACGTGTGTGGCCCACACTGCCTGTAGAGTTGCGATGACGCAGAATTGATAGGGTGGTAGTGATTGGAGAGCTGTTTGTTATTTTTTTATTATAAAGAAGTTATAAAAATCTTCACAAAAGGTTAGATGAAGAAGTAATGAATGCAAAAATTCAGCCCAGTGCTTTCTTGCAAGAGGACATGCTGTTGGGGTCCTGCTCATTCACCCTCTTTCCCCACCAGATCCCTGGGCGACCAGATAAGAGCAAAGGGAGGCCTGGCAGTAGTGGCAACAAGCCTTCAAAAGATGAAACTGCTGGTCTGGTTCTCAGACTCCTGGTTATGAGTCGATACTTGCAACATCCTTAGGTTTGATTATCACTTGTCAATCTAGTTAGAAAAAATCATTATCAGACTATCATTATTTAGTTTTTCTACAAATGCCAGGCTTAAATATCCCCTTTTCTATTAGCCTTGCACTTCTTCAAAATCATTATGTAATGTGACTGCCAATAAAACAAAAAGAAATACAAGTTCATTGCATTCTGTCAATTCCGCCCCATAGCAGCCCTAGAGGGCTATGTAGAACTACCCTCAGAGGACTTCAAAGGCTGTCATCTTCATGACACAGACACCGCATGTTCTCCTGGGGAGTTCCTAGTGGGCTGGAGCCAAACTCTGGGTTAGTAGCCAAGGGCTTAAATACTGCAACACATGGGCTCCTGTGCTTTCACGTCACACATGTGAACACTATCAATGAGATCGATTTATGATGGGGTTATGACAATGGGTGCAAACACAAAAACATTTGTGAAGCTGGTAAAGGGCTGAGCATTATTTTGTTCTGTTGCAGGTAGGATCAAAATGAGCCAGACACACTGGTCATCATCCAACAACAATCTTGATATTAAAGCCATTTTTTTGTGTTTTACAGTGACAAAATGCACTTTAAAAAAAATAAATCATATTATGGGGGGCTCATACAATTCACATCACGATCCATACATACATAAATTGTATGCAGGCCACATATGCACACTTGTTCCCATCACTCTCAAAACATCCTCCCTTCACCTAGGCCCCCAAAACCAGCTCCCCATATTTCCCCTCCCCCTTCCTCCCTGCTGAACTCTTATTAATTTACAAATTGCTATTACTTTTTCATAGCGCACACTGTCTAATGTGTCCCTTCACCCACCCCCCCTGCTGTCTGCACCCCAAGAGGAGATCATATGTAGATCCCTGAAGTTAGTTCCACCTTTCTACTCCACCATCCCTCCACCCTTTCAACATCACCACCACTCCCCCCACTAGTCCCGAGGGATCATCTGTCCTAAATTCCCCATATCTCTGACTCCAGTGTACATCCTCTGGTCCAGCTGGATTTGTCTGGTAGGATTGGGATCATGATAGTGGGTGAGAGGATGCATTTGAGAACTAGAGGAAAGTGTCACATTTCATTGTTACTACACTATACCTTGACTGGCTCATCTTCTCGCTGCAATCCTCCTGTAAAAGGATGTTGCTTCATTTATTCATGGGCTTTGGGTCCCCAATCTATACTCCCTCTCATTATGATATAATTTTTAGCTCTTTGATGCTTGATACCGGATCCTTTGCATACCTCATGGTCACACAGGCTGGTGTGCTTCTTCCATGTGGGCTTGCTTCTGAGCTGGATGGCTGTTTGTTTTACTTTCAAGCCTTTAAAGCCCCAGATGCTATATCTTTTGATAACCAGGCACCATCACTTTTCTTCACCACATTTGCTTATGCACTTATTTGTCATCAGCAGTCATATCAGGAAAGTGAGTATATAATGTTATAGTTATTAGTTCTTGAAAGCTGATAAATGATCCCTTTGACACCTCATGGTCCCACAAGCTGGTGTGCTTCTTCCATGTGGGCTTTAAGCATATGTTGCAGATGAAGAAGAAAAGATCAGTTTTATTAACCTTTGCCTTTACTTGATATTAAGTAACCTGATCATTTATCATTTTCCCCACATCTGCATTTTCTGTACTTTGTTAATACTGATTCTATCTGATCACTCGCCACAGGGAAGCCAGTTGTCAACCATCACTTTGGTAATTGCTAGAGGAAACAAGGACAGTCTTTTGGCTAAAAAATACCCTTGAAAAGGTAACAGATTCTTCTAGCAGCATATTTAAGATATATTTCTTTAAGAATGCTGAATTCACAATATATGTTTTTTCAGTTACATCGGCCAAGGAATATAGGTAAGCTTGGACTTCAAAAATATTTCTTTTATAACTGAATTTTTAAATAAATTACTAAGAAGGCAGTGGTGGTAAAGTCGAATTCTCCACTTCCACATGCATGGGGGTTGACTCTGAGCCAACGATGCATGTCAAGAGCAGCGAACACCAATCTATGAGGGTAGCTTGTGTGCAACAGGGGTGACTAAGATGCTTAGCAGGTTGCAGCTGAGTTTCCAGATTATGAGGGTCTTGAAGAAAGATCTGGTAGTTTGCTGAAAAATGAATCAACCAATGGATCATAGCGATCCCATTGTGCCAAGGATTGTCTTGGCACAATGGGCATTGACTCAGTGACAACTAACAATAACAACAATAAATTATCATGCGGAGACTATTAAGAGAGGTGACCCAAGCTCCTTGCCTACTTCCTAATATATGTTTTTATAAATAGTGCAATTGGAATGTAAATACTCTTTAAAAAAATCAAGCTGATGGTGCCCGGCTATCAAAAGATGCAGAGTCTGGGGACTTAGAGACTTGAAAGTAAACAAGCAGCCATCTAGCTCAGAAACAACAAAGCCCACATGGAAGAAGCACACTAGCATGTGGAATCATGAGGTGTCAAAGGGATGAGATATCAGGCTTCAAGAACTAAAAAGCATAACATTGCATGCTCACTTTCCTGATATTATCACTGAGGACAAATGTATGCATAAGCAAATGTGATGAAGAAAGCTGATGGTGCCTGGCTGCCAAAAGATATAGAGTCTGGGGTCTTAAAGGCTTGAGTAAACAAGCAGCAATTCAGCTCAGAAGCGATAAAGCCCACACGGAAGAAGCACACCAGCCTTAGTGATCATGAGGTGGTGAAGGGATCATGTGTCAGGCATCAATGAGCTAAAATTATATTATTATTAATGAGGGGGAGTACAGATTGGGGACCCAAAGCCCATCAATAGGTGAGGTGACATTTTGCAGAGGGGTTACAAGGAGGAGATGAGCCAGTTAAGATACAGGGTAGGAGCTATGAAATATGCAACCTTACTCTAGTTCCCATGCTGCTTCCCACCCATTATCATGACCCCAATTCTACCACATAAATCCAGCTAGACCAGGAGATGTACAGTGAAGCTGAAAACATGGGAAACTTAGGATAGATGATCCATCAAGACTAGTAATAGGAGTGGTAATATCAGGAGGGTGGAGGGATGGAGGAATAGAAAGGGAGAACCAACTTCAGGGATCTACACATAGCTTCCTCTCTGGGACACGGACAACAGGGAAGTGAGTGTTGGGACACATTGTACAGTGTACAGGATGAAAAAATAATTTGTAAATTACTAAGGGTTCAAGGGGAAGGTGGGGAGGAAGGGTAATATAGGGAGCTGATACTGGGGGCCTGGAGGGAGGGAGAATGTTTTGAGAGTGATAATGGCAATGGGTGTGCAAAAGTGGTCTGCATACAACTGATGCTGTTAGGGATTGTGATGGGAGTTGTATGGGCCCCCAATAAAACCATTCATTAAAAAAGGGGGGAGGGGAAAAGGGAGTTGGTTTTTTTTTTAAAGAGGAACTTGTACCAAGGGCTTAAGTGGAAAATGTTTGGAAATATATGTGATAACATGTGTGCAAATGTGCTTGATACAAATGATGTACTGAATGTTGTATAGCTGTAAGAGTCCCCAATAAAATTATTTTAAAAAATCACAGTGTAGACAGAATCTATTCAAATAGTTCTACATTTTGAATGAGTCGCTGATGGTGATGGCAGTACACTCATCTGAGGAGATCATTGCCCTAAAAGTGAAGACCATGGCACACTAGTAGTTTCATCTCTAACTAGGACTGTGAACTTGGGCAATATCTAGGACCTCATTGGGCTGACACCCTTGTGTCATATTTTACATAGTAATTTAGGTCAGAATACCTTTACCAGTAAAAATCTATATGAATGAGGGAATTTGACTAACTATTGAATGTCTTCAAGTCCAATGTTTACATGATTAAAAGAAAAAACCATGTATTTAAAACATTTATATATTTTTAAAGAATGAAGTTATTTTAGAGATGCTAGCTCATATATTGAACTGCTCTATTTTGTCTTTGAAATTATCACCTCAATCTCATGATTCACTTTATATAAATTCATTTATTCTTTCACTCATTTCAAATATGATGATATAGTTGTAAAATCAATGTTTTGTAATTTTGAATAACTCCAAATAGCAAATAATTTAAAAACCACTTCCACTTGACAGAATCTATTAAACACATTGGTTTTATTTTTCCAGAAAATTTACCTCATAATCATGTTGTGGGAGAGTGAAATGAGTTTCCATTCCAAACTCACATATAGAATTCTGAGTGCTGGATGATTAAGATGTATTCCAAGGAAAACATATGGCATGTGGCCACATAACAATTAGGATCGGCTGCCTGTGTCTGTTAACTTTTACATAGGGGTCAGTACTTAGGAATCCAGATTATCATCTAGTCATGCTTTATTTTTGTTGGGGGGCTACTTTCTAGTTTTACTTTTCCTATTAATCTGGATCGTCTAGCGAAATAATCCAGTGACACTCATCTTTGCATGAGAAGAACTTTATATGATGAAGTAACTTGGTATCAAGAAGATACCAGCTCAGTGCATCTCAAGTGCATAGGTCCAGTACAAGTCAGGCCTCTTCTCAGTTGCTGCAGCTCCATAATGCTGAAAGGGGAGGCAGGAAGCAGGGAGATGAGCAGAGTCTTGTGGTTCAAGGTTGGTGAAACCATGGCAAGGCATTGACATCTCTCAAGGTGACAGCTCTCAGCCCTGTGTGGGTTGCTCCACAAGGCAGACACAGAGTCCCAGATAAGCGAAAGGGAGTGGGGTAGGGGGACTGGGGCAAGAGAGAGGGAAGTTCCCAGTTTCTCCTTCACAGAAAGGTCACACCCTCACTGAGTCATCAGCCAGTGACTTAATTAATTGGTTGGGCTCCCCCTTGACTGCCACATAGGTACCATCACATTGACGTAAAATCTAACTGCTTGGGTTAGTATGGGTAGACTAGAGAAGCAAATTCATAAACACGTATATGTGCATAGGAAAGAGTTTATATATTAGAACAGTTTAATATTGAGAATACATCCCAGCCTAGGCCAGAACAAGTCCATAAATCTGATATTAGCCCCTATATCTGATACCAATCTATAAAGTCCTCTTCAGAACTCATGCAACACATGTAATGATGCCAAATGCAGGGAGATTACAGGCCAGTGGGTGGAAAGTCTTGTGAATGCAGTGGTGGTGTAAGCATCTCAGCGCCGGCAGGGGATCTCCACATGGCTCCGCCAGTTCCCAGGACACAGGGTCTATCAGTGTCTTGTAAGTAGAGCTTCTCTCAGACAGTGAATCCTGAGTCTCGGCAGTAGAAAGTCTCCAAGGAAGTGAGGAGAGAGAGAGAGAGAGAGAGAGGAGAGAGAGATTCCTTCCTTCAAGGAGAAAGAATACAGGAGTTCACAGAAAAGAATTCTCAGAAGGCCGTTGACTATGACTCAATTGACAGACTAGACTCCACCCCTTCACTCTTAATCCTTTCAAGTCCCAAATTAATACTAGATTGCCACACTGTCACAACTTTCCTTTTGTATATTTTATATATTATGTGCATAGCTTTTGTTTTCCATATTTCCCGGGACCATTACTTTCTCTAATTCTGTGAGACCTACCTAGTTAATATTAAAATGTGGAAAATTCGGCTGAGCCCCAGTGGCATAAGTGGTTGAGTGCGGCACTGCGGCCCGCAGGCTTGGCGGTTCAGCCGCAGTTCTCAGGAGCCGCATTGGGTAGCTCCCACACCAGAGTGCAGTGATGCAACCCCCCCAAAAAATGTGGAAAATTCTTTGGAGAGAGTATTTCCAATAATGCTTATGGTATCTTTGACATTATAATAGGTGAATAATTTTTCAATCCTCAAAACCTGCATATTAAACAGAGCCATTCAATGCACATCAGGAGAGCTAAAGGAGTCTCCTCTTGCCTTCTGCCTCCCTGGATACCATCAACATCAATATGTTAAATGGTACTGACTAGTCATTCTTACTATTTGCTCTCTCGATGGTATATTTCACCCTAATTTCTTGAATTTTATAGAGTTTATCTAGGCCAAACGCTTCAGGAGTTTGATTTGGCATACTCCAATACTTCAGAGAACTGCCTCCCAGGATTTTAACCATGTGTTTTCATACTGAAATTCTATTATCTAGATTTTTTTTAATTGGGACCTTTGCTGTTAAAAGGAGTTCTAATCGTTGATTAGGCATTCAACTACTAACTCCAAGATTGGAGGTGAAAACCCACGAAAAGGGGGGAGAAAGATGAGGTTCTCCGCTTTTTTAAAGAAGTGTAGTCCCAGAAACCCTATGTTGGGTTGCACTGAGTTTGAACAAACCCAATGGCAGTGGTTTTATTTTTTTATTTTGCAGTTGGAATATTAATAATTGAAGGTAGTTTTAATAACATGCTATCTAGTGTTCAGCTTATATACTTAGGCAAAATTTCTGAGGGGATACTTAACTGATTTATGTAGTCATTCAACAATTAGTGAGTGTTTGCAATGACCAACACTGTGCTATCGCCTAGAGTGGTACAGACGACTAAAAGTCTGTTCCCATGAACAATATGCTTAAGCAGGGAATTCATAGCAAACTAACAAATTAAAAGAAAACACATGTGTGAGAAGTTATGAAATATGAATCATCTCGAAAAAGGAGACCTCACATTGACTCGTGTCACTCCTTCAAGATAGGGGGAAAGGGAGAAGACCATCCGTTGGATGCTGTATAACAATCTGTACAAACAATGGCTCATGGATTTCAGCTCATCAATAGACTTTACTCACCCTAACTCCTCATATAAGCAATATCTGAAATCTTATGCTCTTGGATAAATTATTGATGTTAGCAAGACAATAGACATAATCTGGGGTCTTAAAGGCATGTATTCAAACAAGCAGCCTTCAAAGTGAGATGTCAGCTGAGTTCACATTGAAGAAGCACTCCAGTCTGTGGGATCCAGAGATGGTAATGTCAAAATCCAAATATGATTAAGGGCTTAAATTGTGAACATCCAATTTGTAAATGGCTATGGGGCACAATGGGGATCCAAAATCTATCTGCAGAGTGTCTGGCCAGATTAAGACTTGGGCATACCCCCTCTAGCCACAGGCTAGCAGCTTTACTGTCAGAGGTTACTGTAAACGTGGTTATTGCAGATCGATTCAAGGTAAATATGATACTTGGTCAGTTGACCTCCCTCTTGACCAAACCTGCACTTGCTCTATGCGCAAATATTTCTTGCTTGTTCCACAACAGAAGTTTCCTCTCTGACTTTTTAAATTTTATTGGTGGTCTGTTGTTTCTTACTCTTTTTATATTATTATTATTATTTTCTTCGTGTTGCTTTATGTTTGTTTTGTATTTTTTTCTGTTAGGGTTCCAAATTTGTGAAGCACAGCAAGGGTAGATGCATAGCCACAATACAAGGGTTTATTGGGGATTCGGGGTGGAGGGGGAAGGTATTTATGAAACAAACAATGAATGCAGGAAGGGGAGGAAACATTAGAACTTAATATGATGGTGTATATACAACTCTTTTAAAGAAAGATTTAGCTATGAAGTACATGATATGCAAATGTTGTATCAAGAAAGCTAGTAAAAAAAAGAAGGCAAACTTGACCACCGATTACCATGGGTGAAAGAAGAAGAACTTTTGCTGATGGGGAGTTATGTTTATGTTAATGGTAGAATAATTTAGAAAAATATATCATTGATGGTTGTACAACCAGAGTATCAACACTGGCACTGGATTATGCACTTAAAAGTTATTGAATTGGAGAACACTTTGTTGTATACATTTTTGCTACAATTTAAAAAATAATAACGTGAATAAAAATGAGTACAAGGAAGAAGAAAACACAAAATGATTGTGCTGATGATTGCACAACTCTTCTTGATATGATTGAATTATTGAGTCGTATGGCATGTGGATTAACTGCTAATAAAACTTTTTAAAAGATTTAAAGAAAAGATTGACATCCTTGGAAATCCTTTACAAAAAAGAGGTATGAAGGAAAAAACCCAGGGAAATGGATGGAAAGTGTTTCAGATTAGATGGTCATGAAAGATATATCAAGATATGACATTTGAGCTGACTCACAAATGGCTTAATAAATGAATAACACAGAAAGCAACCAGATGTGAAGATCAGGTGCTAAAAAATGCACACAACTGCATCAGGGCAATGTGGAAATTGGCATGTGAAGAAGGAGACCCTCTGATTGCATTGCAGTGAATGAAAGGAAGAGTAGATTGAAAGGAAGTCAAGCAGGTTGTGGCTTCTGTTTCCCACTTGTAATCCTGGGGGAGCAGAATAGAATTGTTTTAGTGCACTTGTGAAGCTGAGATGTCTCAGACAGATCACAGGTCAGTCACTAGAGGCCCCAAGGGATGGATTTGAAAAATGATTGGTTTTTCAGTTAATGGTTCAGCACTTAATTGCTTATGCCATGCAGGAATTCCTTGACAGGGAAGTTTGGTTGTTGTTGTTGTTGTTGTTGGAATCTAAGACTAAACACTATGAAAATATCAGCACTATCAAAAGCAATTTAAAGACATGATGCAACGATGCAACAATATTCCAAATCTGTCTCATTCCAATACTATTTCATTCTGTAATGAAATGAAAAGTCTTCCCCAATTTTGTATAGAAAATAAGGCCCCAAATAGGTTATATATATATGTGAATATATATGCACACACATATATAAATATAAAGTAGGAAGCCTCAGACATTCTCGTTTGAAATTTACTCTGTTGTTAGGTGTCATTGAGTCAGCTCTGACTCAATGACCAGAAGTACAGCAGAATAAAACACTGCATGGCCCTCCAACACCCTCATGATGGTGCTTTAAACCTATTGTTGCAGCCATTGGGCCTATACATTTTCATTAAAGTGTTCTCTCTTTTGCATATCTCAACATTACCCTATGTGCTTGCAGGGACAGTGAATTATTTAATGTGGCTTTTCTTGCCAGAGGCTTTAACTCCCACCAAATGACCTTTTCCTGCATGAGTCTAGTAAGAAAGTGGAGGAAGATCAGGGAGAATTTACCTGTGAGTAATTGTGAACAAACTTCAATAGAAGTTCATCTTGGTGTCTATAAAATGAGTCTTCTAAGAAGTGAGAAAGAGGATTTCACCAGAGTCAGGAGTAGAGTACATCCTCTGACCCAAGATCCCCCGTGGCAGTGGATCTCTGGAATCCAGAAGACAGTTGTGACAGCAGAGGATCAGCATCAGAATCAAGAGCCAGAGCATGAAAAGAATGGTGGACTTCCCCAGCCTATAGAACAAGTAAAGCTGAATACTTTGGGGCAGGAGACTAGAGTGGGGTGCTTCTGGGCAATTAATTGAGAGAGATGGGCTTGCTGACCCATAGAGATTGGGCCAAATACTTTTGAGTTGAGGCTTACAGTGGTGTGGTATGTCCTTTAGGCATCTATCAGCATATCTGAAAGAACTTTTCAGTATGCCCTGATGAACTCTATCCTAAGCATTTCTCACTTGCTTTGAAATTAATTTATTTAATAAACTAGCCATGAATTTTTCTGTGAATTCTGTGTAACCATCGCAATGAATATTAGAATCTAGAGATAAAGTAAAGAATACTAGTTAAGAGAACATAGCGATGACCTTCTTCAAGTCCAAGGTATGTGAAATGTTGTCTTATAACCCTCCATTCTAAGGGGAATTCTGGCTACAATGGTTCCAAGACATATGTGCTTGTTATTCTCATCCCAATAGTGAAAAGGTTAAAAAGAGCACTCTGGGTTGTGCTGTCATGAATCATACCTTACGGCAGCACTTCTTAACATTTTTAGAAGGAAGCCATCATGATTGTGCATCATGTTTGACAGCTACCCAACATTTTGTGTTTTTTATTAGTAACTTTGTTATATTTTCTGGTCACAACATAAGAGATAAGTTAAAATGCATCATAGGTGGACTTTGTTAATGTTAGCATTAAATTATATGCATTTTGAAGTATATATTGATATGCTAGTGGTATATACTACATTTCCTTTTTTAGGTTATAGATATTATATACCTATATCTATATATCTATCTCTGCATTTAAACACTTTTGTCAAAAGTGTTAATTTACTTCTTTAAGTAGTTTATTCAATATTTTCAATTCATTGATTTCCAGAATGATTTGGTTTTAAAAGACAAATATCAGAAGCAGAAATTCCCCAAATATATTCCTATTTAGGTGAGAAACACCCAGCAATTAAAAAGTTTGCTGCAAAAGTTTAATAAATACATTAAATGAATGTCTAACTAAAAGCAATTATATAGTGTTTTAATTATACTATCCATATTCCTGAATCTGCATTTCAAAGTATAACTTTAACAAAAAAAATTTTTGAGATGATGCCCAGTAGTTTATATTCTTTTTTTTAAAGCAATTTTATTGGCACTTCATCCACATGTCATATAGTTCAATAATTCAATAATATCAAGAAGAGTTGTATAATTATCACCACAACCAATTCTAGAACATTTTCTTCTTCCTTATATGCATGTAATTTTTTTAGTTGTGGAAAAATATACACACAACAAAACATTCTCCAATTCAACAACTTTTTCATGTATAATTCAGTTTCTTTGTAAGCGTTGTACAACTCTTAATGTTGTCAACCCTTAGAGGGCATGTATTCAACTTCTTCAAACTTTCAGTCTACAGTTATTTTCATGTTTTTTAAAATTAATTTTTAATTGAATCATTTTATTGCGGGCTCATACAACTCCCATCACAATCCATATAAAAATCAATTGTATGGGGGCTGAGCCCCGGTGGCATAGTGGTTGTGCGCGGGACTGTGGCCCACTGGGACGGAGGTTCAATTCCAGCAGTGGGGCTGGGCCTCCTACTCCCACCACCAGAGGGCAGTGATGCCCACAAAAAAAATCAATTGTATGCAGGCCACATTTACACACTTATTGCCATCATCACTCTCAAAACATCCTCCCTCCCTTCATGCCCCCAGTATCAGCTCTCTATATTACCCTTCCTCCTCCCCTCCCCCTTAAACCCTTAGTAATTTACAAATTGTTATTTTTTTCATCCTGTACACTGTCCAATGTGTCTCAACACTCACTTCCCCATTGTTCATGTCCCAGAGAGGAGGCTATGTGTAGATCCCTGAAGTTGGCTCTCCCTTTCTATTCCTCCATTCCTCCACCTTCCTGGTATTACCACTCCTATTACTAGTCTTGAGGGATCAGCTTCACTGTACATCTCTTGGTCTAGCTGGACTTATGTGGTAGAATTGGGGTCATGATAGTGGGTGGGAGGCAGCATTTGGGGACTAGAGATAATATGGCAGGAGCCAGAACAAATCTAGGGCTACATATGGTAGCCAACTAGGGGGGAGGAGCGGTGGGGAGGGGGGCAGATGGCAATGTGTAAAAAGGGAAGGGGGCACTAAACCATCAAAGGGGAGCGTATTGTTTTAACAAAATTTTTAAATGCGATGTGGCCCGCATGAATCTTGACTGTTGCACCAAATGATCCATACTTTAATTGAGTTTCATATCCTTGGCATAGACCAATGAAAGTCCATCTAGAACAGCATTAGCTTATTAAAATATTTCTATCCATATTCCCTCAAATCCTAGGACTGTATTTTTAGATAAACCCTTGATTGCAGCTTGAGCTCCTGTTTTTCACACTTTGAATCTTTCTCCAATTCTGATGCTGAGTTTTTCATTTAGAAAAGCTTCTTGGATTATTTAGTCAGCAAACAAATTAAATGAGTCCTTAAACATATACTGCCTCTTGAAATGACTGAAGACTTTCTAGAACCGCAACTCTATGTACTCCCCTCCTAACTTTTTTAATGTTTTCCACATCAGTCAATATTTTGTCTAGAGAATTCTTTGTCTTCAATAAATTTTCCTTTAGTTCTTTCAGCTCAAAAATGCTGAATATGTTTTTTCTTTTGTTTACCTAATTCTAAGTCTTTGCATATTTTAACTAGAATATTTTGCCTCCTCCTCTATCCACTCCTGGAAATCTGTTCAACAATTTTACTTTATTATTTCTTCTGTTCACTTTAGCTACTGGATATTCAAGATCAACTTCCCAGTCTTTTTGGACATACACTTTATTTTTTGTTGTTGCTTTGCTTCTTTTAAAAATTATTATTACATATATCATATCATTCCATATCTCAAGCACCTCAAGTATTACTGTACAATTGCTACCATGATTTCTAAACATTCTTTTTTATATGAATTCCTTGAGATCATTTTCCTTTTATTCATTCCCACATCCCTGGGAATACCTTATTCTACTTACTGTCTCCACAGGTTCTTCAATCCTGGATTTCATATACCAAAAAGAAAAAGAAAAGCATATAAACCCAGTTTTAAGAGGGTGACCATTGATATAACACCTCTGAGATGCACTCTAATGTGAACAAACAAAAATTGAAAAACACAGTACAAATAAAAAAGACAAAATTTTGAAATCAGATCTGGTCCAGTCTGCATCATAGGGGGAATCTACTGACAAAGTTTTATCTGTTGAAGTCATATTTATCCTTTAATTATTTATACCCTCCTCTTCCAAGCACTTTGCTTAGTGATCACTTTCCTTTCATCCTTCAATTTTAGATAGGGGGAGTTCTCCAGAGGTTTGTTGCCCATGCGTTTCCACAAATGAATCTTGGGCTCCCATTGTCATGCATCACCTTCTGCACACAGGATAATGCCAATTTAGCCTCTGGGACTCATCCTCCCTCTGATTTCAGATTATATGGATTCCAATCCTTTGATGATTGATCATGGTGTGATTTTTCACATGCACTTCGTTGACATGTCACTTAGGTGGATGCTTTTTTTGGAGACAAGTCTAAGGCCCTGATGCTGTTTTATCTGTCAGTCGGGCACCACCTAAACTCTTCACCATGTTTGCTCTAGCTTCCATATCTTCTGTGTGCCCTCTCTGAGGCCAAGTATTGAGCAGGGAATGATGTAAGAATTAGTCAGTCTCTGACGTACTTTTCCTTCTTGGACTCCTGGATACCATCTTCCCTAGTTCCTCACCCCTTTACATCTCCCCCCTCCTTAAAAAAAACACCCTTGTTTTACTTGCTTTCCCTATAGGTTCAATGTCCCTGGGTTTCATTTACCAAGAAACAGAAAGCAAATTACACAACTGCAAGAGGGTGGCCCCTAAAGGCAGCGTATCTCTGAAATCTACCCTAATATGAACACACATTAGCAAAATAAAGCCATGTTGGACATCCACTTTAATTCTTTGTTTTCTCTCCTTGTTTTATTTCTTGTCTTTTTTTTCTATTTGTAAAATGCTTTACTATATCCCTTTGTGGAAGCTGCTGTGCACGTTTACTTTTATATTGCATTGTGTATATAAGTTTTTTTTAAATAAATCATTTTATCAGGGACTCATGCAACTTCCAACACAATCCATACAAACATCAATTATATGCAGGCAACATCTGCACACTTGTTGCCATCATCACTCTCCTCCCTCCACCTAGGCCCCCAGTTCCAGCTCTCCATATTTCCCTTCCCTCCCCCTTCCCCATGGACCCTTAATAATTTACAAATTGCTATTACTTTTTCATATCATACACTGTCTGATGTGTCCCTTCATTCACTTCCCTGTTGTCTGTACCATAGAGAGGAGGTTGTATGTAGATGCCTGAAATTGGTTCCCTTTTTCTATTCCACCATCTCTCCACCCTCCCAGTATCACCACTCCCACCTCTAGTCCTGAGGGAGCTTAAATTCCCCATGTTGACTCCAGTGTCCATCCCGGGGTCTAGCTGGATTTGTCTGTCTTTTAAATGACCTTTTAGTTTCTTCCTGCACAGTGTTTTTGATACCATCCCATAACCCATCTGGTCTTTGGTCATTAGTGTTTAATATGTCAAATATGTTCTGATGGCAATGTATAAATCAGTAGAATGCACTCAGGATCCAGAGGCCTGGTAAGTTAATGGGTAGTGGGTTGGGTTGCTAGTTGCAAGATCAACAGTTCAAAATCAGCAGCTACTCCTTGAGGGAAAGATGGGGTTTCCTATTCTTGTAAAGTTGTAGAATCTTGAAACTCACAGGGACAGTTCTACCTTCTCCTATAGGGTCAAAATGATGCACAATCAACTCAATAGCAGTAAGCATATACTCAGGGGCCTATTTTGATTGTAAAGGACTTATTTACATTTTCTTCAGTTTCAGCATGTGCAGTTGATGGTCTATCCACAGTTGGCCTCATTTTTCCCACAAAGGAAGTCAACTTTTTTTAGGTAATAAAAAATTTCTTTATAAGTAACTAGCAACTTAAAATTGTGACAGAAGGGGGAAATTCCAGTGTAGACTGCTCATACCTTTGAAAGCAGAGTATTAATTTTACTTGTTCCTTGAAGGCAATGTAAACATGGGGAATAAATGGAGAGTTTTGAGATTCACATTTTATTTACAAGTAAAGACTGCCCCTTATAAAGTCTAACGTGGAATCAGGCAAGCAAAATCAAGAAGGAGCTGCTGGCTTCACAGTGATTTATGAAAGGAGTCCATGCCACTGTCTCTTCACAGTGATTTTATTATTTAAAAACACAAAAAAAGCCACATGATCTCATCAGGTTGTATCAGTAAAAGAATTTAAAATAAAAAGCATCTTTCAAAATTCAGCAGTCTCTGGTCAAAGGTGACCAGGATGGCACTTTCATTTTGCTCCTGGCGCTTGAGAAACAGACCCAATGACTCATCCAGAGTGTCTGCTTGAGGACTGGAGAGACCTCGATCCCTATGAGCCTGTGCATTCGGTTTCTCTGGCTGGTCTGCTGTCCCACCCTTCACTCTTCTAGGATTTCTTCAACAGATACTTGCTGGAGGGCTGTATCACTCTCCTTTTTCAACCATTTCTCCTAGGAGGTCCACATTTTCTCCTCTGACCACAGAAATCCCTCGAGGGAAATCACCGTGTTTTTTTCCCCACTTGTCCACGCTCCTCAGTCTGATGGAGCACTAAGTTAGCCAATGATCAATGCTTCTTAAAAAGCCTCTAAGTGCCCTTCCATCTCGAGGCAGGACCAAGTGTTTTGTTTTGTTTTTTATCAGCTCCTTCTGAAGAGGTGGCCACCCGGGAGGAAGGGTCTCATCCCAGACTTCACGGGAAGGAGATGAGCTATTACTCCACTGTGAGTGTCTTGGTGCCAAGCATACCGTTCATTTTGACCTGAGATAAGGATTCAAGGTCTAGCGACCACGGGCCAGTGGGGCCAACACCTCTTCCTCCGACGGCAGTCGCCGCCTCGGTGGGACTGGGGCCCAGGCAGGAATCAGTCTAAGGACCACACGCCTGTCCGGCTTTCAACCGCATGGGTCTTCCGGAAACACCTCCGTCAGGAAGTCAATTTTATTTCTGTAAATTTTATTGGCGAAGTTCACATATATAGTTGCCCTTGACAAAAGGTATTTGCAATAAATAAGTCATGGATATTTCAAAATTGTTTCATGTACTCTCCAGGTTCATTTCTATTTTCAAACCACATTTTCAAAATACTGACTTCCTTTTTGTGTTCCAATCGTCAATATTTATCAATGTATATTGGTTGCTTGCCTGATCCATTTCAAACTGAAGAAGTTGGTAGAATTATTCTATTTCTTCGTCCTTGGATGTGGTATGTAAATTTGAATAGTAGTATTAATTGGGCTTTCGATAGGCATATAGATATTTTCCAATCACAGACAGGATTGTACTTCATATCTTCACTTTGCTACCAATGCTGGGGTGAGGTGATATGTTATCCTTGTTCTGATTTTCTTTTTTTCCAAATGCTAATGAGCTTGAGCTTTTCTGGATATGTTTATTGGCCATCTGTAGGTCTTCTTTATGAATAGTTTGTCCATGACTGCTGTCTATTTTTTAAATTGAGTTATTCATCTTTTTCTTGTTGAGGAGTTGCAGTTTTCTATAGATTTTAGAGATTAGTCTGGTGACTGAAATATCATTGCCAAACAATTTTTTCCATCATGTTAGATCTTAAAATGTTGTTCTTGATGATAAATGTACCACTTCTCCACTTGAATTTGTCATTCCTGAGATAGGAAACAATATGATTGCCCAACTCAAAGAGGCCAATGTCAGTGCATTTCAGATCACTAATGCCTAGAATATTGATCTTTATGTTTTCCATTTCATTTTTAATGACTTCCCATTTTCCCAGATTTATACTGTGTACACTCCATGCATTAATTACTAGTGGACGTTTGCAATTTTTCCTCCTCATTTTGAATCGTGCCCCATCATAAAATGAAAGTCTTGAGAGCTTTACTCCAGCCACGACATTAAGGTTGACTCTATTTTACGGAGGTACCTCTTTGCTAGTTGTATTTTGCATGCCTCCAGTCTGATAGTTTCATCTTTCAGCACTGTACTTGACAGTGTTAGGCTGCTTTTCATAAGGCTTTCGATGACTAATCTCTTAGACATGAAAACCTATTTCTTTTTCCTAATCTGGAAGCTCAGCAGAAGCTACTGTCCATTTGCTAGTATTGGAATACTACTGCCATGACTTTCAGTATCACGGCAGCACGCCAGTCATCAAAGTGCAACAAACTGACAGACAAGTAGAAGACAGTGAGGTGGGGGACCCCCACGTCACATGACTTACTGGAGACATTGGAAGGAAGAAGCAGTAAGAGGCCATTCGACATTTTATATGAGCGTGATCAAAAAAGTATTACTGCAAATCATTGGAACATTTATAAACAAAAGCAGCCAAATTTGAAAGTCATTGCTTCTGAACATACCTTCCATTTGGATCATATATATATATATATACACACACATATATTTATATATACTTTTCTGAGTGTTTCCATCTCCTTACAAGTCATCTGAAGAATTCTGCACTAATAGTCCCCAAAGACTACCCTGAGTATTTTCATAAAATATAGCCTGAGTGCATTGATAAAAATTATCTAATGAATCTTTATAAAACTGTTACCGTGATCTTTTGAACTTAATCACCTTTAACTTATCCTCATGGAAGTTGCCGTTTTCATTAGATATATTCCTTGAAGACCACATCTAATGAGACTAAGTGAAGTGCATTAGAGAGAAATTTCTTGCAGCCATCCAATCATCTTGGAGACTCATTTAAACATCTTTTGTTTGCAATAAAGCTGTGTGTGAACAGGAACCCTAGTACCGGTATTTTTTCTTACTTTCATATCGTATAGGTATGTTGACTTCATGCTTAGTGAAGAATATGGAATGGAAAAGATGGAAGCAGGGAGATCAGTCTTGGCAGGTCTTTTTATCACCCATGAAAGAGAATGGTTGAAGTTTGAAATATGGCAGCTGTGCGAAGTCACTGAGGAGTAGGCATATTCAAAATACATTTTGAAAGTAACACTAAGAAGACCGGTTGAAGCATTAATTGGATGTAAAGAAACTATGAAATTAGAGAAGATTATTAGATTTGTGTCTGGGTTGTTGGTCATTGGTGATGCAGTTTACTAAAAGAGAATTGGCGATACGAAATGATGTTGGATGCATCGAGTTTGGGACAGTTATCATTTAAGCTTCCAGAAAGCCCTGGTGATGAGGTCAGATAAACATTGGACTATGAGCCACTAGTAGTCACACCACAGGAAGAAGTCGAGACTCTCTGTTCCGCAAAGTGTTGCTATATGGAGTAGCCATGTGTCAGAATCAACTTGATGTCTATTTGCTTTGTTTTTTATAATGAAACTTCTAATGGGTGTACAATGCACATAGTTACATGATGAGTTTGGAAGTCTGAAGAGACGTGAGAAAAACCATGAACATTAAGTGGGTTCCAACTACTATGAGCCCATGAGAGAGTAGAACTGCTTGTGTTGTTTTCTGGAATGTAAATCTTTATGAGGGTAGAAAGCCTCATCTCTCTCTGGCCAGAGTTAGACAGTCACATCTAAAAATAGAAAGTAAATAAAATTATAAACAGGAAAAATGGAATCAAGGAAAGAGTGCACAGAACTCTTTAACTTTTAAGTTAGCTCTCAATGTGCTGACTTGTTTTGTGGGTGGGGAGGATTGGGAAAGATCTATTCACTTGCTGTGAAAGTGAAAATCCACACAGAAGGCTATCACTCAAAGTATCTTTTTGCAAGCATATTCATTTTAAGGATGCGAAATCCATCTTGGCAAAAGTCATTTTGATGTTCTTAGTTGGGTATGAATGAACACTGGTGATGCACTGCTTACGAACTTGGCTCTGAACCAAAACATCTGTGATTCAAAACCACCGGACTGCTACTCTAACATAAAGGGGTGCTTTGATTCAGAATTAGAACAGGTTGAGATACACATGAAGAAAAGAACCTTTCCTCATTCTCAGATTCTGACTTGAGAATCTCTATAGGAAATACAGTTCCTGTGGTAGCTGCAAACATAGTGACAATGCATGTAAGAGTACACAGACGTATCCTTGTATAGTCTGGTAGATCTTTGAGATAGGATGTTTCAGTCAGAATTCCAATGAGAAAGTTCCAATAAGCAGGTAGACCATTAATTATATGGGGTTTTCTAGGAGAACAAAATAAGCAATTTATACAGTTAGAATTGCCTTCTGTGCTTATTATCACCAGTGGTTTCAGTACGTGCACAATAGGTGGGTATAAGGACTTACTAAATAAATGAACCACTAACTATATTGTTGACTCTCTTTGACTCTCTTTAGCAGTGTTATTCTAAGTGTTGCAAAAATCTATTAGATGGAATACTTGGTGAGTCTGTTAAGGGCAATAATTCCATACTTTCAAATTCCAGAAAAATTGGTGGATACATGCATTCAGGTTTTGTTTCTAATGTGAAACAAATGAATCTTGCCATATTAAAATTTTTTTAATAAAGTGAGCTTTCATCTTTTCACACGATTGTTAATTAGAATTAGATCCAACTCTCTCTGTAAATTCTCATTTCCTCTTTCATCATGATTAATGAAATAATTGGATAAACAAGTGTCCGATTCAGTGCACTTACCCAAGGATGTGTATGTGTGCTGCTCTTTGCTGGGGCTGCTGTTCCTTTCGTTTCGTTCTCCTTTGTTTTAGCACAGCAGTAACTCCTGCCTGAATGGATCCACTTGGGATCCCTTAGGAGCTGGGAAGCTGAAAAAGTGTAATTACTGCAACCAAAAAAATCTGTCTTTGTTCTCTCCACCAGACATTTGCATCCCAATCACTCTTGTAAAATGTCAAATAAGAAGCTTTGAAGTTATGGGGTCTTCTGTCAGTAAAACTACTTCTACCAATTCACTGTTTTCTCATTCCTATCAATGCGCACTACTATTAATCCATATCAGCCTTCCCTTTAGCCGAAAAAGAGAGATAATGCCATAACGACCTCACTCTTCAGTGTTTCAGATTCTAGGAAAAGCATTCTCATTATTACTTGACACATGCAATGTTTAATGTCTTATTTAACTGCCATTTATTTGCTCTTTGCATTTTCTTTCCTATTGTCTTCTTAATGTGGTTTCTAATACATTGTGTGTTGAACGGGGATGGACTGGAGGGGATAGTCAACTTTTACAATGAGAAAAATTCCAATTTTTATTGCACAGACAGAAAAACAAAATGAGACTGTAGGTGCATTTGGATTATTAATAGAAGTTAATTCATTTGTTCAATACACTTATTAAGTTCTTATTATTGAAGTAGGCATCAGGAATATAAAGATGAGTATGATATATTCTTGCTCCCAGGATGTTTAAGAGTAGTAGAGGGAAATGGATCAAAGAGTAGATACACCAAAATGCTGCATGAGCTATGAGAGTAATACATGAAGGGTGAGAGGAATATATTTTTAATTTTGCTGTTACAGTCTTCATAGAAATGATGTCTTCTTGAAAGTTTGTATTTCCAAGAAGATAAAACCACATTATTGGTATAATTCTTACCCATTTTATTGGCACATTTATTTTGTTTTTAAATAGCTGCCATTAACAATGACTTTGCTTTTGTGATGTCAAAGTAATCCTTAGGAAAATAAAAATTTAACAACTTGTTCTTTGGCCTAGAGGCTCTTGTTCTCAATCCACTTGGTTGATAAATCCAATAAGCCGCTTGGGCATGATTTAGAGACACTTCTTTTATAGTCCCACATTGTGAAGTGATAGAAATTCTCTCCATTGTTCAGGATGATGATTCGCTCAATGTAATTATATTCACTTTACTCCCAGTTGAGTGCTCAGTTGTTTCTCGATCTTGTAAGTCCTTGTTTCTCGAACTTGTAAGTGTTTCTGGATCTTGTAAATACTTGTTTCTGCATCTTGAAAGTACTTGTTTCTGGATCTTATAAGTACGTGTTTCTGGATTCAATGTTTCTGGATCCAATGTAAATTTGACTGCTTTGGTATCTAGGTTAGCCTAAAGACAGGATTTTCCTAACAGTATTTTCCTTTGACTTTTTGTATAAAAAAGAAACAAAGTCACTGAGTAATGAGGGGATAAAAGCAGGGTTTCCAACATAAAAGGAGAATGGATGTGTACTATGTTGCCAATTGGCTTACCTATTTTGAAAAATAAAAAAATTCCAGCTGTTAACCTTGAAATGAATTCAGAAGTAGAATTCTTTAGTAATAGGGTGGTGAAATGGTTCGTGTTCACTCAGCGCCTGGGAAGAAAGGTCTGACAATCTACAATCTGGAAAGTAGCCACTGAGGTGCACAGTACATTTTAATCCACAAGAGATTTCCACGAGTCAGAGTGAACTCAACAGCAGCTGTTTGTTTTTAGAATTAAAATTTTTAATTTCATAGCTCACTTAGCCTTCACCATAAAGAGTTGTGCCCTAAAGAGTTCATTTTAATTTGCTCTTGGCGATGTTACAGCTATTTCCTGAGAAGTGAACCTTTTTTCTTTTATTTGAATTAATTTAGAAAATAATTTGCCATAAACTGGCAGCACCTACATTCTTGGAAGAAGGTCATAACTTGACTTACTGGTTTCTTTTCATGTATTTGGCCATCCTTTAAAAGTAATCTCTTAAAACTATTTCTTAAAAATTGGCAGGCTTCCAGGAGAAAGAAAAGAATGAAGATTAGAACAGAATAATCAATAAGATCAGAAGTTGGTTCTTTGAAAAAGTGGGCAAAACACAGATATAAGAAATGAAATGGGCAAAACCACCACAGAACCAACTGACGTAAATGGGTAATTACAGAATACTAGAAGAAATTGCACACCCACAACTATGAAACCTAGAATAAATAAATGAATTTCTAGAAACACTCATATGTGGGAGACTATGATCAGACCTATTAAAAAATTAACACACCATAAAAATAAAACTCTCAGAAAACAAAACAAAACAAAAACAAAAAGTGGGTCCTGATATAAACTCCTTCACTGGTGAATTTTATCAAGCATTCAGAGAGGAGTGAAGGCTGAGCTCCGGTGGCGTAAGTGGTTGAGTGTAGGACTGCAGCCTGTGGGCTTGGCAGTTCAAATCCAGCAGCAGTTTTCAGGAGCAGCACTGGTTAGCGCCCACGACCACCAGAGTCAGTGATTGCCCCCCCCCCCAAAAAAAATTAGAAAGGAGTGGACACCATTTCTACCCAAACTATTCCAGAGTGTAGAAAAGGGAGAATATTCCAAATTCATTTCAAATATAAAGAGAGCAAAATTCTGGTAAAAAGTCAGGTAACGCATACAGCTGATGTTGTTAGGGATTGTGATGGGAGTTATATGGGCCCCCAGTAAAATGATTCATTAAAAAGAAAGGGGGGAGGAGAAAGGGAGGTTTTTTTGTTTTTAAAGAGGCGCTTGTACCAAGGGCTCAAGTGGAAAATGTTGGGAAATGTATGTGGAAACATGTGTGCAAATGTACTTGATATAAATGATGTACTGAATGTTGTAGTAGCTGTAAGAACCCCCAATAAATTTTTTTAAAAGTCAGGCAAATATAAGTGACAAAGCAAAATTTTAAACCAATATGCCTCATTAATATAAGTGCAAAAACTATCAGCAAATTCCTACCCAACAGAATCTAACTACATGTGTTTTAAAAATAAATCATGACCAAATGGGATTCATACCAACTATGGAAAGATAGATTAACATTGGAAAAACAGCCCATGCAACCCACCACATAATTAAAACAAAGGAAAGGAAATACGTGATTATATTAATCCATAGAGAAAATGTATTCGGCAAAGTGTATACTGTATCATAGCTCCTGTTTAATAAGATATTTGTTATAAGACTTAGCCAGAACAGTAAAACAAGAAAGCTAAATGAAAGTAGCCAAAATATAAAAGAAGAAATAAGACTAACTTTTTTTTAAAAAGAGGCTATGCTCCTAAACAAAGAAAATTCCAGACATTTAGCAAGGAAACTACTGGAATCTATGCAAAAATTCGGCAGAGTGACAGGATACAAGATCAATGTATAGAAGTCACTCACAGTCCTTCATAACAGCACAGAAGACTCTGGGGGAGAAAAGCAAGAAAGATATATGACGACCTGTGATGCTGCTACGCTGGTTCTGACTCATAGTGACCCTATGTAAATCAGAACAAGACACCACTAGGTCCTGCACCATGCACGCATTTGCTGTTAGATTTGAATCCATGGCTGCAGCCGCTGTGTGAAGCCATCTCACTCAGGAATTCTCTCTTAGTCGCACAGCTGCTTTACAAAGATGATATCCTTTTCCAGGGACTATTCTCTTCTGGCAACACGTCCAAAGTATATGCAACAAAGTCTCACCATCACTGCATGTAAGGAACATTTTGACTGTATTTCTTTCTAAATAAATGTTTGTTCTTTTGAGAATTAATAGTACTTTTAACATTCTTGACCAGCACCATAATTTAAATGCATAAATTCTTTTTCAGTTTTCCTTATTAAATGTTCAACTTTTACATGCATATGAGGCCATTGAAAATATGTGGTCTCTTGACTGCTGTTTTTATAAACATTGATTCTGGAGTCAAGCAAGATAACCCCTGGACAACTTCACTCTTTTCTCCATTGATCATGGTGGTACCTCTAAGTCCAGTTGTGAAGATTTGGGGGTTTTTTATATTGAGAAACAATTCATAGTGAGGGTGGCAATCTTTGATTTTCATCAATAAATGCTTCAAATTCTCACTTCTTGCATGCATGGTTATATCATCTACATACACATTTCATATCACATTCTTCTTGATATAACCCGGGTGTTTTTGTTTTTGGTAGAGGGTATCATCCTATATATAGAATAATTTACTCAGGATAAAGATTGAGAAAGTGTGTTAAAAGGACACAATCATGATGCATATGATTCCTGATTTTAAGCCATAAAGTATTCCCTTGTTCTGTTTGCAAAACTGCCTCTTGATCCACGTACAAATTCTCCATCAGCACAAAGAAATGTTCTAGAATTCCCATTCTTCTCAAGACTATGCACAGCTTTAAATGGCTCCTACAGTCAAACTCCTTTGTATAGTCATTAAAACACAAGTACGCATATTTCTGATATTCTCTCTTTTCAACCAAAACCCACCTGATACAAGACCCCCTTTCCATGTCCTCTTCTGAATCCAGTCTGAAACTCAGGCAGCTCCCTGTCGATGTACTGCTGCAACCGTTGTTAGATGATCTGTAGAAAAATTTTATTTGCAGATGTTAGCAATTATATTGTTATATAATGTGAACATTTTCTTTGAATAGGAAATATATGGATCTCTTCCAGTCACTTGGCCAAGTAAACAGTCTTCCAAATTTTCTGACATAGAAGAGTGACTACTTTTAGTGCTTCATTAATTTATTGAAACACTTCAATTGAGATTCCATCAATTCCTCGAGCTTTGTTTTTGGCTAATGCTTTCAATATCATTGGTTCTTGATCATATGAAGTGGTGGACTGTCAATTAGTTCTTTTTCCTATTGTAATTCTGTATTCTTTCTCGCTCCTTTTAATGCTTCTTGTACCATTCAATATTTTGCCCATGGAATCTTTCAATGTTTCAACTGAAAGCTTGAAATTTTCCTTTAGTCAAATTTAAGATATCCTGATATGTTTTTCCCTTTTCACTTTTCCAGCTCTAGAATTTTTGCACACTTCATCATAATATTTTACTTTGTCTTGAACTGCCTTTAAATTTTTTTCTGTTCAGCTCTGTAATTTCACCACTTCTTTTCCTTGCTTTAGTTACTCTCTAAAAAAAGCAAGTTTCATATTCTTTTCTGACATCCACTTTGACCTATCTTTTATTTCTGGCCTTTTTACTGACATTTTGCTTTCTTTGTGTATGACATGCTTGATATCCTCCCATAACTCATTGGGTCTTTTGTTGTTAGTGTTAAATGCAGCAAATTTGTTCTTGAGATGTTCTCCAAATTCAGATGGGATGGAATCAAGGTTGTAATTTGGCTCTTGTGGACTTACTTTCATTTTCTTCAGTTCAGGCAGAACTTGCATATGAGAAATTGATACTCTGTTCTACAGTCAGCCCCTAGCCTGGTTTTAGCTGCTGATACAGAGTTTCTCCATTGTCTCGTCCCACGATCATTTTGATTTCTGAGTATTCCGCCTGGAGAAGTTCATAAATATGTAAGGGGATACTCGCCAAAAAGCATTTAAAAAACTCTGTTGAGAAGAGATTTTTTAGTACACATTTTTCTCACTGGGCAAGCATCAAGCAACTCATTCTGAGTTAGTGCACCCAGTGGCGTCACCTGGGAAAGTTCTCTCTGGTCATAATGAAGTATTTCTTAAAAATAGGTTCACTCAAACCTCATTTTTTTTTTTTTGTGATGGCTGATTTAAGGGAACTGTGTGCAATTTTGAAATTTTGTTTCCTGCTTGGGAAAAATGCTGCACAAACTGTTGTGATGTTGACTAGGTTCTATTCTTACTACCTCAAAAGCAAACATCAGGCAAGCCAGTGGTAGATGCCATTATCACCTTGTCCCAAAAAAGCTCATCAAGTGAGATCAAAGATCAAGACAATGTTCATTAATTTTTTTTTTATGTGAGAGGAAGGTGCACTTGGAATTCACTCCACCAGGTGCACTTGGAATTCACTCCACCAGGTGCACTTGGAATTCACTCCACCAGGTCAGGCCATCGATTAAACCTCTCTGTAGAGCTTCTGAAAAGACTGCAACAAGAGACCTGATTTGTGATAGAAGGGTGACCAGTTTTGCCGACACAACAAAGCACCTGCTCAAACAGTCACCAGCTCACCAGTTTGGAGCAAAAACAAGATTGCCACTCTTGCCCCGTGCACTTTACTCACCTGAAGTTCCCTGAAATCCCCAGGTGAAATGAACTTCTTTTTGTTTCCACACCTTTCTCTGTGTGACTTATTTTTTTCTGGGGGGTGGGGGAGACATCACTGCCTCCGGTGGTTTTGGGCGCTACCCAGTGCTGTTCTTGAGAGCTGCCACTGGATTTGAACCACCAAGCCCGCAGGCCTCAGTCCCACACTCAACCACTTACACAACGGGAGCTCAATCCTCTGTGTGACTTCTCTTTGTTTCCACAAATGCAGAAAAAAAAGACATGGCTAGATGGGGAACAGGGCACTAACCCACCCAAGGGGAGGGTGTTGTTCTTATCTCCACAGGAAAAGAGGAACCAGACTTCAAACCAGTACTCCAAGACTAGAGGGCAGCACACTGATAGGTGTGGGGTCAGGGTGAGTTGCCCCATCAGACTCAACTGGAAAACACTCATAAAGGATGAAAAATACATCTTGAACTATTTATAGGATTTGTTGTTGATGATGCTGTTGCTTTGATGTTGTTGTTGTTGTTGTAGCTATTGTTTTATTTCTTTTTGCCTTGTGTTGGGGCATATCGTTATCATTGCATCACTATTTGGAAGAGATAGGTGGGATAAATAACTCAGAAAAGAGAAAAACAGAATGACAGTTCTGGGGTGACATGGGAGAGGGGGGAATATAGAGGATGAGGAGTGAGTGTTGGCAGACACAGGGACAAGGGAGCAACAAGTGACCATAGATGGATGGCAAGGAGGTGTAGAAGGTCTGGCAGGGCTAGATCAAGGACAGTGTAGCTGAGAGGAATTCCTGAAACCCAAATGAAGGCTGAGCATGAGAGTAGGACAAGAGGAAAGTAAAAAGAAATAGAGCAAAGAACTAGAAGACAAGGGGCTTCTATAGGGATTTAAACATGGACATATACATATGTAAATATATTTACATACAACAAAAGGGAAATAGATGTATGTTCATATATTAATAGGGTTAATATTAAGGAAACACATGGACAGTGGGCCCCTACTCAAACACTCCCCCAATACAGGAACACCTTGTCCTAATAATTCGGCAGTCTGAGACGCTCATCTTCCCAACAGGATCTCTGAGGACAAAGCAGTTGCATAAGCAAAAGTGGCAAAGAAAACTGAAGGTGCCTGGCTATCAAAGATACAGTGTCTGGGGCCTTAAAGGTTTGAATATAAACAGGTGACCAGCTGGGTGAGAAACAACAAAGCCCACAGGGAAGAAGCACACTAGTCTATCCCGACACGATCGCTGTGGACAAAGCGGGTGCATAAGTCATAATGACATAGAAAGCTTATGGTGCCGGCTATCAGGGGATGTTGAGTCTGGGGCCTTAAAGGCTTGAAGATAATCAAGCAGTCATCTAACCAAGAAGCAACAAAGCCCACAAGGAGCCTAGGTGATCACAGGGTGTTGAGGGGATCAACTATCAGGCATCAAAGGATAAAATATCATATCATTGTGAATGAAGGAGAGGGCAGAGTGGGGATCAAAAGCCTATCTATGGGCAAGTGGTCATTCCTTCACAGAAAACCCGGGGAGAGGGTGAAGCAGTCAGGGTGTAGTGTAGCAATGATGAAACATACAATATTCCTCTAGTTCTTGAATACTTCCTCTCTCCCCCCCTCCCCTGACTCACTATCATGGTCACAGTGCTACCTTACAAATCTAGCTGAACTGGAGGATATACACTGGTGCAAATAAGAACTGGAAGGACAGGGACTCAAGCCAGAAGAATCCAAGCCAGGATCAGTGGTGAGAAGGGTGATAATGGGAGGGTGGAGGGAAGGTGGGGTAGAAAGGGAGAACAGATTATAAGGATTAGTATATGGCCTTCTCTCTGGGGGACGGACAGTGGAGAAGTGGGTGAAGGGAGACGTCAGATACTATAAGGTAAAACAAAATAATAATAATTTATAAATTACCAGGGGAGAGTGGGGGATGGAGGAGTGGGAAGGGAGGGAAAAATGAGGAGTGGATAACAGGGGCTAAAGTAGAAAGCAAGTGTTTTGAGAATGATGGAAACAAATGTACAAAAGTGCTTGAAACAATGGATGGATGTGTGGATTGTGATAAAAATTGTACCAGTCCCCAACAAAATGATTTAAAATAATAATAGTAAAAAAAGAAAAAAAGAGGAAGGATGCACTGTCAGCCATCCAAACAGATGAGTTTGAAAAGTATTTCCAAGAATGGAACCACAGATTTTGTAAGTGCATTATGTGTAATGGAGAGTATTTTGATGCTGATAAGTTATTTTATTTAAAAATTTTAAAATACATAGCTTTGTGGGGGATTCAGGTTTTGGGGGGCTAACCATTGTTGGAAACCTTTTGTGTTTTCAAAAAAGATATTTGCTATGAACAAGTCATTGGTCTTGCAAAATTCTATCGTGATCTCCACCTTCATTTCTATCACCAAGACCATATTTTCCAACTATGCATCTTACATGCCAATTGCCAATAATTATCAATGTATCCTGATTGCATATTTAATTAGTTTCAAACTGAGGACGTTGGTTAAATTCTTCAGTTTCTACACCACTAGCTTTAGAGGTTGGTGCATAAACTTGAATAATAGTTATTTTCACTTGATTTCATTGTATGCAGATACTTATTCTATCAAATATAGCATTTTATTTCAAGCTATATCTTGAAATGTCCTTTTGATGATTATTGGAACACTATTCCCCTTGAAACTGTCAATATGGCATAATAAACTGTATGTTTGTCATATTCAAATGGCCAATACCACTACATTTCAGTTCACTAACATCTTTATACTTTCCATTTCATTTTTGACAATTTCCACTTTTACTAGATACATACTTTGTCCATTATAATTTTCTATTTTTAGTAGATACTTACAGCTGTTTCTTTTCATTTTATCAGCAAATAAATGTTCTGAAGACTGTACTCCCCCAGGCCTCCCTCCATCCACTTCATCACACTAGACTCGACTTTGAAAAGCTCTACCGCAGCCCTCTTTTGAGTGACTTCTGACCCAAGAGTTCATATTCTGAACTCTTTCTCCACCACGTACTGCTGCTAGTCATGTGGTTTTCTCTATTTAACAATATTCCACTGCTCTCTATAAGATTTTCAGTGTCTAGTACCTCAGAATTAGACAGTCTATTCCTTTGTTTTCTGTTCTTCATCTGGAAGTCCTACTAAACCCTGTTCACTTTTGGAGACCCTGTTGGTGTTTGAAGTATCAGTCACATCATTTCCAGCAAGACAACAACATACCGGCCATCACAGCACAATTTACGGACAATGGTGTTGTGGTAGTCCGGGTAGACAGAGAAACAAATCCATGTGTATGAGAGAGGTTTATAAAAGGGGTAATTGTACATCAGGAAAGAATCCCAACCCAGTTCAGTCCAATCCCATAAACCTGAGATTAGCCTATATGTCTGACACCAATTTATAAAGTCCTCTCTAGACTCACGAAGCACATGTAGTAAGGCTGAATGCAGGATGATCACAGGCCAGTGGGCGGAAAGTGTTTAGATCCAGTGGTGTTGTAAATATCTCAGCACTGATCGGGGCTTCCATGGGTTTCTCCAGTTCTCAGGGTGCAGGGTCTATTGGGGTAATGCCATGTGTCTTGTCAGAAGATAGTCTCCAAGGAAGTGAACCCAGAGAGAGAAGTGTCTGTCGCCTCTAAGAAGGAAATGCAGGAGTCCCCAGAACTCTCAGGAGAAAGACCATGCCCACACAGAGGCCTCATTGGTATCTTGATAGGCCAGACTTCATCTCTTCACTCTTAATCCTCTTAACTTGACACCAGATTATGTACCTACCACAGGTGACTACTTAAAATATGATGCACTTGCAGGGTACCCTTACCAACATTTCTGAAAAGGATCACCTTAAAAGCTCGCAGATAGAATGGGAGAAAATGTGAAGCAGAAGTTGGAGCATAGGTAATCAAGTTTATGGACCAGATAGAGACTGATGGAACCCTCAAGTCTAAGGCTTTTAGCCATTCTTCAGGTCCCCTTGTGTGTAACATAGCAAAGCACTGCTTAGTTGTATGCCGTCCTTACCACTGTGTCTGTGTTTGAGACCTCCGTGGCAGCTACTGAACCACTCCATCTCATTGAGGCTCTTCCTCTTTTTGATTGACCTTCTGCTTTGCCAAGAATGAGTTCCGTCTTCAGGGACTAATCCTTCATGTCCACTTGTTCAGAGTACAAGACAGTCTCACCAGCCTCACTTCTGAGGAGCGCTCTGGCTGTGCTTCTCCTAACATGGGTTTGTTCATTCTTCAGGTCATCCATGGTATATTTAACATTTCTCACTAACCTCATCCTTCAAAGGCATCATTTTCCGTTTTCCTTGTTTTGAGCTTTCATGTGCAAATGAGATGGTTGGAAATGCCATGGCTTGGTCAGGTGAACCTTCGTCTTCTGACTTCTTTAAGGTGTGTTTTTTTTCTTTGCAGCAGCAAATGAAAGCAAAGCACACAGAATTAGGGATATCTTTGGTTATAGCAAATGGATCATTACTGAATGATGAAAGATGCTCACCTTCACTTTTTTATTTTATTTTTTAAAATGGAAGAAAATTATAATGTTTAATTTTGCTCATAATAAAAGTAAAAAACCCCAAAACTATTGGGTACCTATTGCACTTTTAAGGATGGCAAGAAGAACACCCTTGATTGACATTGAGTTGGCTAGTGTTTGGTGAATCAGGCATGCTGTGCTGTGTGCAAATTAGTATAATTAGATATCCAAATTAGATACCCAAATGCCCAGAGAGATACATATCTACATTTGATTTCATTCAGCTATAATACATTTAGAAATTAAAGTTATAAATTTGTGTGCAAAGAATAAAGTGAAATTTGTGCTAGAATATCTGATGAAGCATTACTGTCATACAAAATGATTGAAACAAATTTAAAGCACTTCTTTTTAAGGATAACTAGCTGCCTTTAATAATGTTAGTTGCAAATCTTATACAAACATTTCAATAAATAACATTTTCACAATAGGTTTTTTTTTTGACACACATAATTCGATAGTTCACTTATATCAGAAAGAGGTGTACAACCATCACCTGAATCAATTTAAAACATTTTCTTTTTTTTAAATATAGATTTTATTGGGGGCTCTTACAACATTTAATATATCATTTACATTAAGCATATTTGTACACATGTTGCCACATTCATCTACATTATCTACTTGAACCCCTCCAGCATAAGCTCCTCTTCCCCTCTTTCTTCTAGTTCTTTATTTTTTAACTCCAACTCCCCATATTTCCCCTCCTGCTTCTCCTTCCCCATGAACTTCCAATAACTTACAAATAGTCAATACTTCTTCATATCTTACACTGTCTAATGTGTCATTTCACTCACACACCCCCACACACACACCCCAGAGAGGTGGTCACATGTAGATCTGAGGAAATTTCTATTCCACCATCCCTCTACCCTCCCAGTGACACCACTCCCCACTAGTCTCAAGGGATTATCTATCCTAAATTTCCACTTTTCTGACTCCAATGTGCATCCCCTGGTCTAGCCAAATCTGTATGGCAGAATTGGGATAACGATAGTCGGTGGGAGGGAGCGTTTGAGAACATTTCATTGCTACTACACTGCACCTAGACTGGCTCATCTCCTCGCTACAACCCCTCTATAACAGGATGTCTCTTCACTTATTGATGGGCTTTGGGTCCCCAATCTAAACTCCCCCTCACTTATAATGATATATTTTTTAGGTGTTTGATGCTTGATACTGGATCCCTTTGACACCTCATGGCCATACAGACTGTTGTGCTTCTTCCATGTGGGCTTGCTTCTTAGCTAGATGGCCACTTATTCACCTTCATGTCTTTAAAACTACAGGCACACGTCTTTTGATAGCCAAGCACCATCAGCTTTCTTCACCACATTTGCTTATGCACATATTTGTCATCAGCAATCATATCAGGAAAGTGAGCATATAATGTCATGATTATCAGTTCTTGAAACCTGATAATTGATTCCTTTGGTATCTCTTGGTCCCATGAGCTGGTGTACTTCTTCCATGTGGGCTTTGTTGCTTCTGAGCTGGACAGCTGCTTGTCTACTTTCAAGCATTTAAGACCCCAGACGTATATGTTTTGATAGCCGGGCACCATCAGCTTTCTTCACCATATTTGCATACATTATGCATACATTTGTTTTCTTGATCGTGTCAGGAAGTTGCGCATCTTGGAATGCCAATTTAATAGAACAAAATGTTCTTGCACTGAGGAAGTACCTGAATGAGGTCCAATGCCCATCTGCTGTCCTAATTCTAAGCCTATAAGTATATGAACATTGATCTATTTCCTCTTCATCATATGAATATATGTATCTATGTATATGCCTGTATTTAACTTCTATAAATGCCCCTTAGTCCCCAATTCTTTTCTCAATTTCCCTATACCTCCTCTCGTCCCATCATCACATCAACCTCCATTTGGTCTCCAATATTGTCCTCCAATATTGTCTCTCTATTACATTAGATTTAATCAATCCCTATCAAACCTTCCACACCCAACCACCACACCACCAATCCTGAACCACATGCTACTGCCTCCATCCCTGGATCAGCCAAGAGTTTCCTACCCCCTACATCCACCCGGATACCATCAGTCCTGTCGGCCCCACCCTAGACCACCCATCCATCCCATCCCATCCATATAGACCTGTAGAGAAAATAACATACTCAAAAAAAAGAGCACTCTATAATGAAGCAAAGAAATGAAAACATCAACAAAAAAAGCCCCAATATCCAACATGTAGACGTAAATGCAAGAATACAATAATAATAACAATATAAAATCCTACAAATAGTTTAAGGTCTGTTCGTTGACCTCCAGGAGTGTCTCCTGGTTGAGTGGGGTGTCACAAAGTATATCTTTGGTGCTCGATCTGGAGCTCCATGTTCTGTCACACACCCTTAGTATTTTGGTGTGGTTGGGTCAGACAGGATATAATCCTGACCCAGTTCTACATTTTTGACCCCAAAATGTCTTGGGTCAGTGAGGGTAGCTGTTTTTCATATTGGAGTCAGCATATGTCATATGGCATAATTTCATATGGTCATCTCATTATATCAGCAGTTCTGAGTGGGAATATCATCCTGAAGACTCAGTAGGCCAGGATGAATTTTTTTCTATCTTCCTCCCCCTTCATTTATTCTCATGTACTCTGGTTAGGTATATCTCTCTCCCCAAGCTGCAGCTTCCGTGCTGGCCTTCATGGCAAATGCCCCTGGGGGAGAGGCGGGTGCCCGGTGGTTGGAATTTGGGTTGTGCTCTCAGACCTCTTCACTGGTTCTCTGCTCCGTTGCTTCATGCTACATTCACTTCTGAGAACACCTTATTTAAGTTTGATTCCTGTTTTCCTGTGGAGATATAAAAAATACACTCCCCTTGGGTGTGATAGTACCCCATTCCCTCTCTACTTACAGCACCTCACCTCCCATATCCTGGCATCCCACCCTAGTTGGTTGCTATATGTAACCCTGGATTTGGTATGGTCCCAGCTATACTGCCTGGGTCTTATGCCAGGATTTTCTGTATGCTATAGATTTTTCCTGCTACCACTTTTTAAAAAATTTATTATCAATCTTACCTCAGCGGACTCATATTGTACATGTCCGTTTGCACTTGCACCTTTTCTTTTTTATTGATTACCGAAAGGCATTCATTTGATTTCCTGACAGCTGCTTTCATGGGTGTTCATAAGTGACTTGATGGAATGAAATTATTGGCAACTATGGTGCTTTCTCCATTTACTGTGTTGCTGGTTATTTGGCCAGTTGTGAGGAATTTTGTTGTCTTCATGTTGAGGTGTAATCCTTACTAAAGGCTGTGGTCTCTAATCTTCACAAGTACAGGCTTTAAGAACTCTTTGCTTCCAGCAAGCAAAGTTGTGTCATCTGGTATCACAGGTTGTTGATCAGTCATTGGCCAGTCCTGCTGCCAGGTTATCCTTGATATAGCCCTTTAAGGTCTCTCAAAATACATGCTCAGAACACAGATTAAATAAATATGTCAGGTGTAAAGGTACAATCCTGACCCACATCTTGCCTGACTTCAAACCATTAAATATTCTTTGTACTATTTTAAAAACTACTTCTTAGTCTAGGGACAGGTTGTAAATATGGACAATTGAGTGTTCTAGGATTCCCATTTATTCCCATGTTATCCATAATTTGATATAGTCAACCAAAAGGGAATAGACCTCTTTGTGCATTCAGTTAAGATCTACCTGACATCAACAATTATATCTCTAATTTCATGTCTTTTTCTGAATTTGTTTTAAGTGTCTGGCAATTCCCTGATGTATATTGAAGTTATTATTATGCATTTTCAGCAAAAACTTGTGGGGGTGGTAAAAGGGAGCTGATATCAAGGAATTCAGAAGGAAGAGAATATTTTGAAACTGAATGTGGTAGCAATTATACAATACTGCTTGATGTGATTAAACTAAAGAATCTGTGTTAGCTCCCAATAAAATGTCTTGGGCAAAATTAATTTGGATATGTTCTTAATAATATTATTCAATAATCTCTACATTCTTTTTGGTTACCTTACTTTGTAATGGGTATAGATAGGGATCGCTATCAGTTGGTCTTCCAAATTTGAGCAAATCTGAGCACCCACAGATCTCCATTGGCTTGTCGAGACCTTTTAATTGGTATTACATTCATTCCTGAAAACTCATTTCTTTTCAATGCCTGCAACACAGCTTCAGCTTCTCCTTCCAATACAGTTAATTCTCGATCACGAGAAAACTCCTGACAAGGTTGAAAACTGACAAATTACTTTTGGTATGTTGATTCTGTATATTTTTTTCAGGTTATTTTGATTTACTCAAAGAATTCTTCAGTATCTCAACTCAAAGCTTGAATTTTCTAGCTCTTTTTACCAAATGTACTTTTCAATGTTTTCTAACATTTCATTAAATAATTTAGTTTGTCTTCTCGAACCTCCCTTTCAGATCTTCTGTTCAGGTGTTTTTCTTCATAATTTCTTCATTTCAATTTAACTTTTCTAAGCTCAATGAACAAATATTTTTTAAAAGTTGTATTATATGAAGAAGGTGGTCCCAGGATTTGCAAGGTTTATCAACAAGCTATGATACTTGGATGACACAACCTTGTTTGCTGAAAGTGAGGAGGACCTGAAGAACCTGCTGACGAAGATCAAGGATTAAGGTTTACAGTATGGCTTTCAACTGAATCTAAAGGCAGCAAAAATCCTGATAATTGGAGCAGTAAGTATGCACTATGATAAATAGAAATAAGGTTAAAATTGTCAAGAACTTTCTCTTGCTGAGAGGAAAAATCAATGCTTATGGAAGCAGCAATCAGGTGACCAAACAGTGCATTACATGGGTAAAGCTGATGCACGGGACCTCTTTAAAGTGTTGAAAAGCAAGGATGTTACTTTGAGGACTAAGGTATGCTTGACCCAAACCATAGTATTTTCAATTGTCTCTGGTGTAGGTGAAAGTTGGACATTGAATAAGGAAGATGGAAAAAGAGTCAGCGGGTTTAGATTATGGTGCTGACAAAGAATATTAAAAGCGGCATGAATTGGCAAAAGAACAAGCCAATTTGTCTTCCAGAAAAAAAGTACAATGTGTTAGTCTGGGTAGACTAGAGAAACACATTCATGGACACTGATATGTTTATAAGAAAGAGCTTTATATAGAAGAGAAATTGAATATTGAGAAAACATCCCAGCCCAGTCCAGATCAAGTCCTTAAATCTGACATTACCCTGTATGTTGATGCTAGTCCATAAATTCCAAATCAAGTCCATAAGTTCGATATCACTACATATGTCAACACTAGTCCATAAATTTTTCTTTAGACTCACACAACCATGCAATGACACCAAATGCAGGAAGATCACAGCCCAGTAGGTAGAAAGTCATGTGGATACAGTGGGGTGATGGAAGCATCTCAGTGCTGGCTTGGGTCTCCACGTGGCTCCTCTATCTGAGAGGCTGTGGCTGCTATCAGCTGGTCTCCATGTCACTTGTCAACATGAATGTCTCATAGGAAATGAGTCAATGTCCCACCTCCAGAGAGCTACTTATCTCCTAAGTGTGTCCAAATGAAGTCATCAAGCTGCAACCTGATTGACAGACTAAACTTCATCGTTAATCCTCAAATTGGCAACAGATTTTGCAACTACCACATACAACCATAATGCTCCTTAAAGATAAGGATGGTGAAACTTTGTATCATGTACTTTGGACATGTTTTCAGGAGAGTTCAGTCCCTGGTAAAGAACACCAAGCTTGATAGAGAGACAGAGAAAAAGAGGAAGAAAATCAACAGAATGGATAGACACTGTGGTTGCATCAATGAACTCAAGAATAAGAACAAACATGAAGGTGAGTCACTAGCAGTCACTGTTTCATTCTGTAGCACACAGGGTCTCTATGAGTCACACCCAACCTGACAGGACCTAGCAACAACATGTTCAAAAGCAAGTTTCATCATCTGTTTAGATATCCATTTTGCTTTCCTTTTTATTCTTGTCCCTTTAATGTCCTTTTGATTTCTTCAAGTATGATGCTTTTTCTTTTTTAATTAATTTTTATTTTAATAAATCATTTTAATGGGGCTCGTATAGCTTTTATAACAATCTATAAAGTGTAACAGGCATATTTGCACATATGCTGACATCAAAATATTCTCTTTCTACTGGATCCTTTTTTCCCTCTCCCTCCCAGGTCTGATGTCTTTAACTTTCCTTTAATGTGTTTCATATGTGATTAGTGTCTAATATGTTAACTCTGTTCTTAAGGTGGTCCCTAAATTCAAGCAAGATGCTCAATAGCATATTTCGGCTCTCATAGACTTGTTTACATTTTCTTTCAGTTTCAACTTGAACTTAAATATAAGCAAGTGTTTCACAGTTGGCCCCACAACCTTATTTTGGCTGATGATATTGTATTTCTCCTGTATCTCTTGCCACAGCTATAGTCAAAGATTTTCTGAATGCATTCCATGAGACAATATCAATGTGTATAGTCACCAATTATGTTGTCTATAAATTTTTTATTACTAAAAGCCACATTGAGGAAAAGAATGCCTGAGCCAATCTATAAGCACCAGGGTCCCGAGGACAATGTCAATCAGCAAAACATCGTTCACAAAGAAAATATTTTGCCTCATATTTTTGGAGGGTATTGAAAGTTGTGTGCAGTCATCTAAAGTGCAATTCTTGGTTTCCTCACATCTTTCTTCAGACCAGAGAAGTTTGAAGAAAATCAACAATTAGTCCAAAGGACTAATAGACCAAGTAACCTCAACCACCACTCTGAGATCAGAATGAGATAGTACCTGGCTATCATTTTTAACTGCTCTATAAAGCGAGTCACAATAGAGAGAGAGTGGGAGACACACAAAATCACAAAAGACGAGTGTGTTAGTTTGGGGAGACTAAAGGAACAAGTTCATAAACACACATTGTGGGGGTACTCTTGGCAGGACCTGTGGATCTGGGAGAAAGGGGTAGAAAGCTCAAGATGTTGCTGAATCTACTGGGGTGGTCTTGAAATCGCTGTGTATCCATGCCCTTAAGTAGCTGGAACCCACACTTGCAATAAGACCCTAGGCCAGCTCGCCTGCTATCCTTCTGCTTTAAAACTGTGAGGCACAGCCTATCTGAATACTTCCAACTTCCCCATAGTAACAGCTAACACACTGTAATGAATGGATAGTAAAATCCTGTAATGTGATCAAATAGCTGGCTCAGCCAGTAACACCTCATTTACATAGCCCACAGTGTGGGTCAATCATTTTTCATGCTGCAAACCCATGACCACATTAGGAAATGTTTGGAAACCAGGAAGTATGACATGATTGGTCAATAAATCTTATATAAGCCTTGGGGAGGCTGTATTAAAGTTATATCTGTACCTCGAGCCTGGTCTCTAGAGGCTGTGTTGGTGGCCCATCTCCCTCATGTACTGAACTTGCTCCCACAATGCATGTGTATATAAGAGCAATTGAACACTGAGAAAACATCCCAGCCCAATTCAGATCAAGTCCATAAGTCTGACATTAGTCCATATATCTGATACCAATCTAAAAAGTCTTCTTCAGACTCATGAAAAGCATGCAATGAAGGATGATCACGGCCAGTGGGTGGAAAGTCTTTGGATCCAGTGGCATAGTAAACATCTCAGCACTGGCAGGCATCTTTGCATGGCGTCTCCAGCACCCAGGGCTGCATCATGGATCCAGATGCCTCGTCAGCTGCTATGTCTCCCAGGATGTCAGTAGAGAGACGGAAGCGTCTCTGACCTCCAAGGAGGAAGTACAAGATTTCCCAGAATTCTCTTGAGAAGACCATGCCTACACTGAAGCCTCAAAGGCTATGAAGCCATTTACAGACCAGGACTCCACCTCTTCACTCGTAATCCTCTCAAATTGACACCAGATTATGTATCTACCACAAGCAGGCTTACTTTTTATAAAGAGAAATGCAGAACTCCCGAGTCTGTCTGTATTCGCCCATCAAGCTTGAAACTGAAATCACTACATAACTGAACTTTCAGTCCAACAATGATCAGATCCATAAGGTGAACAATAAACCTAGGGAAGCACCCAGTCCTGTGAACAGTCAATCCTTTGTGATCAAAAGGTCAGCATTTTCCCAGGGACAAAGTTCAGAAGGCAGGTAGAAGTAGGAAAATATGAATTGAAACAGGAAATACTGATTGTTGTGATGGTCATACGACTCTTTGATGTTATTGAACTATTGAACTGCATGATATGTGAGCTATATGCTAATAAAATGTTGGGGGTTAGGAGAGAAGAAAGAGCAAATAGAGGAAGTGAAAATATTCCATTACATATGAAGAAATGCTGCTGTTCACTAGCAACAAGAGAAATACAAATTAAAAGAGCAATGAGATACCATCTCACTTATACTTTTAGCAAAATTCAAATAATAGAACATAATAAATGCTGAAAAATATGAAGAGAGATTGGAATAGTCATTCATACCATGGAAGTTACATAATCTGTCAATTTGCAAAGGGGTGGAGTCTAGCCTGTCAATCTGGTCACGGTCAATGAGGCCTCTGTGTCAGCATGATCCTCTCCTGAGTATTCTGGGAATTCCTCTCTTCCTCCTTGGACTGACTCTCTCTCTCTCTCTCTCTCTCTCTCTCTGCTTTATCCATCTTCCTGTTGATAAGACACATGGAAATATGCTGACGGAACCAGAGCTCTCAGCTGGAGGAGCCAGGTGGAGCCCCAGGCCAGAACTGAGATGCTTCCACTGCCACTGGATTCACAAGACTTTCCACCTACTGGCCTGTGATCTTCCACTGCATGTGTTGAGTGAATCTGAAGAGGAATTTAAGAGTAAACCTCTTTTTTCTTGAAGTCCTTGATATCAGCCCCCTTTACCTCCCATCTTATCTGCTTGCAATCTTCTTGGTTCATCAATCTTGGTTTCATACACTGAAAAACAGAAAAACATAAAACAAAAATTCAAAAGGGCTATCCCTACTCACAAAATACATCAAGCACTAAAGCCCAATATGAAGAAAAAGAAAAAAAGGAAAAAACCCAGAAAATGTTGAAAAAATTTATATTGGATTTGTAAGCTAATAGCAAACTTATGGAGTGGGTAGGGATGTTTTGTTAATATGCAATTGCTTTTTATATAAAGATCTTTCTTATACACATATGAGTATCTATGCAATTTTTTCTCTAGTCAACCCAGATTAACACACATACACTACTGGTGGGATTATAGAATTGCAAAATCACTATAGGAATCAGTATGGTGTTTCCTTAAACAAATGCAAATATTATCTTGCAATCTTCCTACTGGTGTATACCCTAAACAAATAATTAACAAAACATGTACAGACTTATGCACACCTATGTTTATTGCAATAACTTATAGCAAGAAGATGGAAAGAATTCAAATCCTGAGAATCCATACAGGAGTGAATAAACAAGTTCTGGTACATAAACACAATGTAATATTGTGAATCCTTAAGAAACAATGACGAGTTTGTCAAGCACCTTAAGACACAGACAAAATTAGAGAACATTAAGCATAGTTCAAGCACATATAAATAAATATTTTCTAGTTTTCCAAAAAAAACTTTTTATTGGGAGGTAGTACAGATATCATATCATTCCATAGTTCAATCACACAATGAAGTATTGTATAGTTGCTAACACAATTTCAAAACAATCTCTTTCTTCCTGAACAACTTGATATCAGTCCCCTTTATCTCCCACCCAAACCCTTATTCTTATTGCTGTCTCTCTTGGTTCATAAATCTTGATTTCATACACTGAAAAACAGAAAAACATATAAAAAACTCAAAAGGGCTGTCTATCCCTACTGACAAAATACATAAAGCACTAAACCCTAATATGAAGAAAAAGAAGAAAAGGAAAAATCCCAGAAAATGCTGAATAACAGATCAGGCACAATGTGTATGGGGGATCAACTGACCAAGTTTCAACTGCTATTTTGATCTATGATACTCATCTCTTCAATGTATTCTGTTTTGTAACTAGTTTATCCCCACCCCTCCACTATGTATACAGGGAAATCACCCGAAGCATATTTTCTGTATAGATCTCACAAGTGAATCTTGGGCTCCTGCTGTTATCCAAAGTCTTCCCAAGGATAAATATTTTCTGGCATCATCATTAAAAAGAAAAACAATAAAAAGAAAAGTGGTTTTCACCCCAAAGGATAGGACTTTAAAGACTATGAGTATACCAATATGAAGGCATGGGGGAAGGGAAGGGAGAGGAAACTACAGAGGGAGGCCAGGGAAGATAAACAAAGTAACAAACAATCAAAAACAAACACAAATAAGAACTACAAGTCCAGGGACTCTAATGGTATGCTGTTACAGATTTGATTGGAAGAAAGAAGCTGTGCAACTGCAGAGGATGGGTTTTCTTTTTTACATTTCATATTCCAGAAACAAAAGAAATATATAATACGTAAACAAATAAAATCAAAACAATAAAAATAAAATATTAAAATAAATAGATTTAATTATTTTTTAAAGTAGAAGAATAACAACTTATAAACTCTCCAGATTTACCAAAAAAGGAGGAGGGAAAGATGTGTATCTTTGTGAATAATATAATACTACCAAGTCAGTATATGGGCGTAAGCACGGGGACATTTGTGCACCCATGCGCGCGCACACACACACACACACACACACACACACTTTTTTGATCCAGAAGCACCCCAAACTGCTAGTACTTAAGCCTTTTGGTTGTGTTTGTTAGATGTCTTTGAGTCAGCACCTAGCACATTGCAATGTCCTGGAAAATCAAGCAAAATGCTACTTGGTCAGACCATTTTGATGTATAGAATTTTTATTGACTGATTTCCAGAAATAATACATCACCAAATCCTTCTTCTTAGTCTGGAAGGCCCTTAAAAATTATTCTTAGTCAGTCAGGGTGCAGTGGAGCAGTGATGAAACATACAACTTTTCTCTAGTTCTTCATTGATTCCACTCCCCCACCTTCTTATCATGATCCCAATTCTACCTTACAAATCTGGTTGACCAGAGGACGTACACTGGTACAGAGAGGAGCCAGAAACACAGGAAATCCAGGACAAATGATCTCTTCAGGACCCGTAGTGGGTGGAGGGAAGGTGGAATAGAAAGGGGAAACTGATTATAAAGTTCTACATATAATGCTCTCTGGGGTACATGCAACAGGGAGTGGGTGAAGGATGACATCGGACAGTGTAAGACATGACAAAATAATAATAATTTACAAATTATCAAGGGTTCATGAAGAAGGGGGGAGTGGGGAGAGAGGGGAAAGTTGAGGTGCTGATACCAAAGGCTTAAGTACAAAGCATATGTTTTGAGAATAATGAGGGCAACAAATGTATAATAAATGTGCTTGGCATACAGTGGATGGATGTATGGATTGTGCAAAGAGTTGCATGAGCCCCCAATAAAATGATTTTAAAAAATGATGCTTAGCATCAGAGCAATACACAAATCTCCACTTGGCAGAGGCGTGTGTCTCTACATGAGATACATAAAGTGTATCTGCAGATACACTTGCTGGTAATGGAACTCAGGATCCTCTCCTAGAAGGTGAGGATTTCACCATGCCACCACAAATGTCTATTATTAAGTGTTGGCTCTCAGTTTTCTGCACTGCTCGCTTAGGATTAAGCTTCCCTTTTCCCTGCAAAAGCAGCTATTCTTGTCCACTTGCATTCCACTTTCCATATGGCTGTTGCTGTAATGTCCTGTCCTGCTATTTCCCGTCCCTCAAATGAGTTACATTGAGGTTTTGAGAGGTAGTGGAAGATAGGTTGTAAAAATAATTTTATAAGAGAACATGTTCAGAAGTAGATCTCTCATCTGAACTGCTTTACAGTTATCAGAGAGTTGATGCATGGAGCATTTAACTAGCATTTTGGAATCCCTAAATCATCCACTACAAGGACATGGAGCACTTTGGCGCTTATCCTGATTCCATTTTTACATGATGAACTTTATCCTGTCCTTCCTAGGATTTTATAAGAGAGACGCGAGCTTGTCAAAATCAAAACAACTTACATTTACATCGTGGGTTAGAATTTACAGAGTTCTTTTATACGTGCGCTCTTGTAACACATGTGAGACTATTTTGAGATATTGAAGTCGTGAGATGAATAGAACATTTTTTTATTTCCCACATAATGGTATGTGTGTGGAAGTCACTGAGAATCAGGGTGACAGGACAAAAGGAAAAGCGCTGTGTCTGAAGTGTGACCCTCAGGAAACTGTATCCAAATGTCAGCAGGCTGCCCTCTGCATCGCCAGAGGCCTTCCCAGTGAGCCATGACTCCCTCCTGTCCGAGGATGGGCTCGGTAATTTTGCATCTAGACTGCCTGCACTGGCTCTTGAAAAGTCACATTTCGTAGAATCTTTAAAAAGCATCTTCTTTGTTCAGAAACTATTCAATCTGGAATATGATCTCTCTGTGACTTCCTACTACTTGTGGCAGTAATTTTATCTTTTAGTCGAAAGCTTGCAATAATATGTCCTTGGAGGAAAGTAGGAAGGGGGAAAAATAACACATCACAGTGAATAACTTGAAAAATACAGGAAAAAAATTAATATAACAAAACCTTTAGAAAACTACAGAAATGTATGTACAAAACTGATCCCTTCCCTTTTTGAGGGGTTTTACTTGTCTTTTGTGGGGAATTTTGAAAAGACAGCAGGAAAACTCTTTCTTTTTCTAAGCCACTCCAAGCTTGTGATTTGGAGCAGACTGAATTTGGAGGGAGAAAATATGAGCCTAGACGAGTCCTTCTCGCTCCTTCCTCCAGTAAGTCTAACCACAGCTTCTGATTCCACCTCACAGAATGGGCAGGAGGAAATGTGATAAGGCAGGAAGGGCATTTCAGCACGGTTTGTACTTATGTCTAAATGATCAGAGACACTTCTGTCGCCACCAAGGAAGATCCACAGGACTTTCCAATACAAAGAATGCTACTGCAATTGTAGTCTCTGAGTGCTAATAATGTACTATATACAAGCCCCGTATAGCACAGGTCCATGAGATTTGCTGTTTTATATAGAGAAAAGCATGACTGCTTCTATAAGGTCAGTAAAATCAGTTGCAGGACATCCATGATGCTGGGGAATAGGGGGAGGGGAGTTGAAGTTTCTTTTGACCCTGCACTCATAATCACAAAGATCTCAAATTTAGACTTTTCACATTATTTCCAAATTAGGGCTCACATACAGCTGCAGAACCACATAGCGAGAAATGAAAGAAGTTCATCGTGTCAAGATTCTTTGTGCTATTTTCTCTTGCACTTTGTGATTGAGACGTGACTGCTGATAGAGCAGATCAAACTACCAACATTTCCCCACCAGAACCACCACCGGAGCTGCTGGAATTGACTCCCTGCGTCCCCTTTTGCACCCCTGCCATCTAGTCTCCAGAAGGCAGCCAGGGAGCTTTTAAAGGTGCAGATGAGATGGTGCCACAACTGCTCACAGCCTTTCAATGCCTTTCCAAAGTCCTTAGTGCAGCCTAGACTCTCTCGGTCAACACTGATTCATAACGAGCCTATGGGAGCAGGCAGGTGTGTCCTGTGAGTTTCTGGTTTACAAAAACCCTGTGGTTTTCCCACAGAGCAGCTGGTGGCTTTGTGCTGTTGCCCTTGTGGGTCTCAGTCCAATCCCTAACCACAGCACCACTAGAGTCCCTTACCTCCTATATGAAATCTCACTGCTTCTCCTCCTTCATTTCAACTGACTTCATCACACTTCCCATCAACTTCCCTCTCTGGATTTTGGGGGGTCCTTTTGGTAACAAAGCAGGATGGTCTCATCTCAGGACCGTGTACTTGATGTTACTTTTCTTGGAAAGTTTCCCCTAATCCTTGCACCATCTCACCCATATTTACATGATTTGCTTCCTTTTTTCCTTGAGATTTTTCTCCAAAAGTAGTTTTCTTTTAGTTTTATGCTACATATCTAAAAGAACACACATAACCTTCTAGTCTTTCAGGATGTCTTAGTTTCCTTGTTTGGTTTTTGGGCATCATTGCCCTCTGGTGGTGGGAGTAGAAAGCCCAGCCTTTGCTCCTGTGGAACTGCTGCTGGAATTGAACCTCCATCCCAGTGGGCTGCAGTCACGCGCACAACCACTATGCCACCGGGACTCAGCCCCTTAGTTTTCTTTATAGAACCCCAATGCATAATTATTTACTTCTTGATTTTATTTCCCTCATGATAATATAAGCCAAATAAAGGTACTGACTCTTATTCGCTGATGTATCTTTTGTACCTAGAACTGCGGAGCCAAGAACCCAGTAGGTGCTGAGTAAGGGCTTGATCATGGGCAGAATAAATGAATGAAGGAAGGAACGAACGAACCAAGAGTTATTGGATCATTCTGCCTGTGGTCATTGCACCATTTCATGTCAGCTTGATAAAGGAACGAAAAGGTGGAGTCTAGACTGTCAATCAGGTCACAGCCTGATGATCCCTCCTTGTGAGTGTGGTCTTAAACATGAGAATTCTGGGAACTTACTCTCTTCTTCCCTGCAGGTAGGGCCCACAGTCTGCTTTTCATTCTTGTTGACAAGCCACATGGAGGGGGCAGCGAGAGCCCTGGAGGCCCATCCACCACCATTGAATCCAAAGCGCTTTCCACCTACTGGCTTGTGATCTTCCTGAATTGGGCATCATTGCATGTGCTGTGTTCGTCTGAAGAGGAATTTATGGACCAGAATAGAACATATGAGCTAGTATCAAATTTATGTACTAGGGTAGGGTGTTTTCCTCAATATACAATTGCTTTTTGATATGAAGCTCTTTCTTATACAAATAAAAGTGTCACTGGATTTATTACTGTAGTCAACCTGGACCAACACACTGCCTCCCACAGTTTCCTAAGGTTGGTATAGCAGAAATACCACAATGGCAGTTTGAAAGAAGAGAAGTGTATTTTCTCTCCATGTAGAAGCCTGATATTTGTTGTTGCTGCTGATCGGTGCCATCGAGACATTTCCAACTCATAATTACCTACACACCACAGAACAAAGCAGTAACTTGGTGTTCACAATTGTTTCTATGCCCAAATCCATTGTTGCAGCCACTATATCATTCCACCTGGTTGAGGACTTTTCCCAATTTTGCTGCATCTCCACTTTTATCACACATATAACCTTCTCCAGGACCTGGTCTCTCCTGAAAATATGTCCAAAGTATGTAAGTCCAAGCCTGGCCATCCTTGCTTCTCAGGGACACCCTGATCATACTGCTTCCAAGACAGAGGATGGGTTTGTTCTTTTAGTAATCCATGACATTGTCCATGACTATTCTTCACCAGCACTACAATTCAAATCCTTCGATTCTTCTATGGTCTTTTTTTTTTCAGTGTCCAACTTTCAAATACATGTGAGTCTTGGCTCAAGTGCACTTCAGTACTCAAAATAACATCTTTGTTTTTCAACACTCTGAAGAGGTCTTGTGCCACAGATTTACCTAATGCAACTCACCTTTTGATTTCTTCACTGCTACTTCCATGAGCGTTGATTCTGGATCTAAGCAAAATAAAATCTTTGACAACTTCAATCTTTTCTCCATATACCATGATGCTTCCCCATGGTCCAGTTGTGAGAATGTGGGCCTTCTTTACATTGATTCATAATCCAAGCTCAAGGCTGAAGTCCTTGAACTTCATCACCAAGTGTTTCAAGTTCTCCTCATTTTCAGCAAGCAAAGATGTATCATCTGCATATCTTAGGTTATTAGCAAGCCTTCCTCCAATCCTGATGCCATAGTCTTCTTCCTATAATCCAGCTTTTCAGATGATTTTCTCAGCACACAGATCGAAGAAGTATGATAGGAGAGAAAGCTAATTCACAGTTTACTGATGGTAAGCCATGTAGTATTCCCTTGTTCTGTTTGCACAACTGCCTCTTGATTCATGTTCAAGTTCCACATAAGCACAGTGAAGGGTTTGAAATTTCCATCTGTGTTTGTCCAGGTTAGCTGGAGAAACAAATTCATGAACACTCATATTTGTATAAGAAAGAGCTTTATGTTAAACAGCAATTGTATATCAAGAAACATCCCAGTCCAGTCCAGATCAAATCCATAAGTCTGCTATCAGTTCATGTGTCCCATAGCAATCTAAAAAGCCCTCTTCAGACTCATGCAGCACATGCAATGACACCGAATGCAGAAAGATCACAGGCCAGTGCGTGGAAAGTGCCATGGGTTCAGTGGCAGCATCTCAGCACTGGCAGAGATTTCCATGTGGGACCTCCAGCTCCAGGACATGAGTGTAGCTCCATGTTTCTTGTCAGCGGGAATGTTTGTCAGAGAGTCAATGTTTCTCCAATTTATCTGTACTTTATGATCATCCACACAGTCAAATGTCTTTTCATAGTCAATGGAACATAGGTAAATGTTTTGGATATTTTCTGCTTTGAGCCAAGATCTATCAGACATGAGCAATCATATTCCTTGTTCCATGTCCTTGTTTGAATCTGGCCCAAGTCTCTGGAAGTCAATGTGCAACTGCGACCATCGTTGGGTGATCTCCAGCAAAATTTTCTTGTATGTGACATCAGTGGTCTTGTTCTACAGCTTGAACCATCTGTTGGGTCACCTTTCTTGGGAACCATGATGATAGAGGCAAAAAGCTCTCTCAGTCTCCTGTGCTCTGAAGGGTCTGGGGCTTTAGAACTGCCAGCCTTGGGGATGGCAACCCAAGGCACAACTACACCATTGCTCCATAGCTTCAAAAGCCAGAATCACGTTTAAGGTAACGACTGTATGGGCCTGATCTCTGTGCCTCAGTATTCCTCCCTTCCTTGGCAGTCTTCACAAGGCATCATGTATCTTCCCCTGTGGGTGTTTGTTCCTCTCAAGGTCAACGATGCTTCTTAGAACTCAGAGAAGATTATGTTTAGGACACAGCCTACACTGACACTGCTTGCTAACACAGCAAAGCAAACTTTGTCCAGACACAGGATTTCATCTACAGGAAGAGCAGTAGAGGGGGGTGTGGTGTTAACGTGTATCTCTATACCTGTAGATACGATTCCCTTTTGGAAATAGTGTTTTCTTCCCTACATTAGCGAGGCACTATTAATGTAGGGTGTGTCTTAAATTAATCTCTTTTGAGACATAAAAAGATCAGATTGAACAAACAATGCAACAAAAGAGATGGAAAGGGTGGGTGCCACACTATGTGGGAACAATATTTGAAAGACCCCAAAATCTTCCTCTGGATCCAGGGTCTTGAATTTGGACTTCTAACTCCCTAACCTGAGAAACCAGGTGTCTCTTTGTTAAAGGCATCTACGTACTCCTTAGTGACATTTCTCTTATAGTAGAAGTAGATAATGAAGACAAATTTGAAAACATAGCTTTTGGAGGTGGAGCAACACGAATCAATCTACAGCATGTCCATGGTGAGCATATTTGTTGTGCTATAAAATAAAATAATTAGCCTACTGGAATGATGTTCCTTTTTGTTCTGTTCCAGCTTCCTGTCCTATCCTCCCACTCTGACAGGAGTCCTTTGTGCCTGTGTGGGACACAGCAGCCATATGTGTAAGCCCTGTTCACATGGCATCCACCCCCTTCAGCAGACTTTTACTGCTGACACTGCTTTGAGATAGTGGATGCCCAGCAACAGGAAGGTCTGTTCTTGAGAAAATCAAAGCCAAACTCACTGCAATGGAGGCGATGATGACTCTGGAGGACAGATTAAAATTGCTTCTGTGAGTTTCTGAGACAATAGCTATTAGCGGGAGTAAAAAGTCCTTTCTTTCTGTAAGGAAAATTCAAAAAAGGAGTTTCAACCATTGGAAAAGAAACCCAATCCACATGTTCACCTCATGTATTTCCTCATTCCCATCTCGTAACCCCCCTTTCTCCTTTTCCAATACCACTGGAAATCCCTGCCTAGCCGGCTTTTGTAACACTGCTAGCAGAGTATGAAAGCGATCCCTGCCAGCTGTTTGGGGCACAGGTCTTCCGGAAGTTTTTCTGGGTCCCTGGCTAATAAATTTTTCCTCTCTCAAGTTCCGCAAGAGTACTGCCCAGTCATGGTTTTGCTGTTAGGTTTCTAACAAAAAGCAGACCATTTGGCAGACCATTAGAACTGCTGACTATCCATTTAGCAGGTCCCTGTGGAACTAGTTGTGACAAGTCGATAGATTAGAGATAAAGGAGGCTGTCTCTATCAAAGGCCTACACTAAACCAAAATTAGCTGGCCATGCCACAGTAATGGGTTCCAAAGGAATCAGGCACACATGGGACACCAATGGGAAATAAAGAACTGGGCATGTTCAGGCCCAGGTCACCTAAGCCCAGGTGGAGATCAACCCGGGCAGACTTACACTGATACCAGCAATATCATGTCACATGTGCACCTAAACTCAGCCACTCAGACTGACCAATACCCTCAACCACACCCCCCAGCCAAGCAGGGATTGGAGGGGATAAACAGACTGAGGACAAGCCTCACCCCTCCCTTTTAGGGGCGCTCTTGGAGAGTAGGATCTCTACAGTGTACAGAGTGAGCTTGTGCCTGCAGGCCCTCTCAGAGCTCGAACTCTGGCTCTCTGTTTGTTCCGCACTCTGGTGTCCAGCTCTTGTTCCAGACTTCATCACATGGGTTTTCACACTCCCCCGAAGTGGCCATCGTCAGCAGTGACCTTTCTCACAGCCCCTGGCATGCGGCCTTGAACGTTTCCCAAAGATGGATGTCCTATCTTAACTCTATTGCTTGAAATCTCCTTTGCAAGTTATTTGGATTCACCGAAGTGCTTCAGTTGCGTGAGTTCTTTTAGCATCAAGAAGCAAGAACCAAGGTAACCATCTCAGAAATCAACTTTTTTGACACCACATTTGGATAAAACTCTGGAATTCCCCATTGAGGTAAGGCAGGTACTGGACAAAACCCTCCTGTTCCTGGATCAGCTCAGAGTCTCTCAGCCTCGCTTTGGCGCACATTCCTTCATGTCAGACTTCACTGGTCACTGCCTGTGGCAGTCATGTGCTTATGTTAATTTTATGATTGAAATGTAGGGGTGGAGTCTAGCTTGTTAATCTGGAGATAGCCATTGAGCAGCCTATGAGGCCTCTATGTAGGCATGGCTTTCTCCTGAGAATTCTGGGAAATCTCGTGATATTTCCCTCGTGAAGATAACAAGCTATCTTCCCCAGTTGTGGGGAGTTAGTATCAGAGGCGATAAGTCACAGGAAAGACAAGATGGCAGCGTCAGAGAAGCTGGAGGAGCCGGTGGAGAGACCACACGGCTTTGCCCTGATGAAGCCAGACCTCTGAAGCTGGAGTGGCATGCTGTTGATGGACCTGAGCCCTGGAAGCGCGGAGCCATGGGGAGACCCCTGCCAGCGCCAGAATTCTGCACCCACTGACCTGTGACTTCTTGAGTCGGAAGGAGACTTTGTAGACTGATTTCGGGCATATGAGCTAATATCAAACATGACTTTGTACTGGACTGGATTGGGATGCCTTCTTAGTGTCACATTCCTTTTGTATATAAACTCTTTCCTTATATCCATATGCATGTCTATGAAATTTTTTCCTCTAGTCTACCAGGACTAACACACCACCCCACGTCGGACTCTGTGTCAGACTTAACCTGCAAGGCTTGCAGTCTGAAGCCGCCAGACTTCAGGGGAGGGAGATGGAAGCTTCTGCTGTACGTGACTGCGGACTTAGAGGCCCGGGGGACCATCAACTTGCCCTATGGAGTTGCAGTGAGTCAGAGTCAACAGTATGGCCATGAAGTTGAGGCCTTCCTCTGGGGAAACATGCAAATGTTGGCATCCACGTGCTCTGGCAAGCTGGTTGCTGGAGCCCATCCCTCATGCATCTGCCTTCCTGCTCTCCTCTGTGGTTCCTGCTTCCATATTTTGTACATCCATCTCATGGAAGCCTGCTTTCTATGACGCCTTCTGAAGACTGCTGCCTGCGCAGACCCCACACTCTCTTTCTGAGCCCCTGAGGCCCTTCCTTCCCTTTCCTTTGTGCCACATTCCACCCCATCCCATCACTGCTGTGTGCCTTGCAAGCTCCAACTGCTGGTTAATCTGTTGGTCTCCCTGTTGAGAATGCACCCACCTCTCCACACAGGGTCTCTCATCTCAGTCTCCTGGTTTTTATGCCATTTTACAGGCACTTGAACACCTGACCATCAGCTGATTCAATGCAAAGATTGTGTCTCTTGCTCTGCCCCACACCGCCCCCCCCCCAGTTCCCCCTCCAACCACCTATTCCTGGGGGCTGAAACGACCTGATAGTCAGTTCTTCCCTTACTTTCCAAGCATGCTTATTCCAGCTTATAGGTAAACCAGATGTTAGGGGATGCCTTGTTTTCTGTAGTTCAATTCTGTTTGAGTTAGGGGCCTTTGTTTTCTTGTTTGTTTTGCCTTTTGCCAAGTTTTGGCCAAAACACAACTTAATCCTGTCATTTCTCAGACCACTCAAGAGGCTTCTTCAGCACAGCTGTGCCCCCTGCCTCTCCACACAATGGATGGACCCCCACACCAGGCGATTTGCATCCCTTGTTCCATTCCATTGAGTTAATGAATACAAGGCCCAGGACCCCAGAGTCCCTAGAGTTGACGGCACTACATGCACTAGAATGAGCACTACACAGGTACTGAGGCCACAAGGTGGTGGCTCTCTAATGCCTGGCTTGCTGTCTAGAAAATTTACTGGGCCTGGCCAAAGGTTTAAGGCTGTGTCCTCTCCCCTCAAGGACAGAGACATCTGTTTGAGTCTCTCGGGTTCTAGAGAACCAGTTAGGACCCTTTTGTGGTGCATTTTCTAGATGGCCCAACAGGAATCCATTCTCTGGGGACCACTTTTGTGTTGCATCCTGTGCAACTGGTATAGATTTGTAAATGTTTTCACATGATTCCTATGTTTAAAGTAAGCTTGCAGGTTATGCCTGTCAATCCAGTGTTAAGAATACCTCCGAAGATGTCCTTTGGAATCTTCCAGTGTGAGACCAACTTAAATGTCAATGGGCCCATCCCATAGCTCTTCCCCTAGCCTTACCTAAGCTGTTCACTTGCCTTGTTGCTTCCAGAGGTCACTAGATTGCCACTGCCACTGAGTCAAGATTTCCATCCTCAGGATCACCAATGTCTGGTTCACCTCAACTCCGTGCACCATGGGGCCTGAAGTGGATGGCAACTCCACTAAGAGAGCAGGAAGAATATGTACCCCCAACCCCCTGCATGCCTATTTGTCAGCCCAGAATCCCCTAATGATTCGCATCCACACTGCTTCAGTGGGGAATGGCAGGTATATAGATGAGGAAAAAAGGGGGTTGCCTCTATCAACGCCTACATAAACGGAAAATTAGCTAGCCATGCCACAATAAAGGGGTCGTCATGGAATCAGGCACACATGGGAAACTTATGGGATCCAGGCCTGAGCATGTTCAGACCCAGGTCACCTAGGCCCAGGTGGAGACCAACCTGAGCAGACTTACACTGGGTACAGGCACTATCACTTCACATACGCACCTAAACTCAGCCACAATGATTGGCCGATACCCTCAACCATACCCCCAGCCAAGTGGGGACAGGAGGGGATAAATAGACTGAGGGCAAGCCTCACCCCTCTCTTTCCCTTGTTCTCTTACAGGTTTGAGGGTAGGATCTCCCCCGCGTTCAGGGTGCCCTCTCCGGGCTTGAACTCTTTCTCAATCTTTGCTGGTTTTGAGTCTTGTTCCAGTATTCCTTTCATGTGGTTTTTTGTACTCTCCTGAAGTGACAATCCTCAGCCAGGAACTTTCCCACGGCCCCCCACCATGCAGCCTTGGCACGCTATTCAGGGATCGCATGTACTATCTGAGACGGTGCTACTTGAAACTTCCCTTTCCATCATAAAAGTTACTTGGATTTACTCAAGTGCCTCTGCCACGTGAGTTCTTTCAGCACTGAGAAGCCAGAGCCAAGGAAAGCTATCCCAGACGCCAGTACTGCACCAGAGATTCTCTTGAGAGCTCGCCCAGACAAGAAAGCCACCTAGACCTGAGCATGCGTGCAGAATGTTTGCTTGGCACTCTGGAGACTGGGAAGGAGGCATTGGACATGTTCACTTGATGCCACATACTTCTCACTGAAGAGGGGAAGTATGGGTGGCAAGGGTAGGGTGCGATAGAGAGTCACAGTAAGACCTGCTTAACTACTGCTCTCATTTGGCAATTTGAAGCAACAAAAATTTAGTGTCATGAATAATTCACTGCCCAGTTGTATAGCTCCATTTCAAATAGTCGATAGCCACATGTGGCTAATGGCAACCACAGTCATCCCTATGCAGACATGGACTGCTTCCATCATCCTGCAGAGTTCAGTTGCTTAACTTGGGTCTCTTGAGTGTCCTGTCTATGTTTTAGTATAGTTTGGATACATTTGGTTGCATCTCCTTGATCTATTTTTAAAAGGCAATAATGAACCTTACTAAGTATGGCCATGTTCCATATATCAAATGAGTTAAGAGGAATTCAGAAATGAATATGGGAAACTTTCTCTCCAAGGAGGACACTGTCCAGAGAGCAGACAGGGGGACTACCCCCCATCTGACATGAACTGGGGGAGCATAGATAGATCACCTCAGCTGAATGGTCATTGCTGCAGCGTTAAGTAGCTTCAAGCAGAATGTAGGTATTGTAAGGGTTCCTATTGGTGTTCTAGGATATATATTAGGCTGTAGGTCAGTCTGGGGAGACTAGAGAAACAAATTCATAGAGACATCCAGATGTGTATAGGAAAAATCTATATGTACAAGAGCAATTGAATATTGAGAAAACATCGCAGCACAGTCTGGATCACATCCATCAGTGCGATATTAGCCCATATGTCCAATGCCAATCTATAAAGTCCTCTTCATACTTGAGAAACACATGCAATGGTGCCAAACGCAGGATGATCACAGGCCAATGGATTAAAGTCTTGTGGATCCAGCAGTGGTAGAAGCATCTCCATGCTGGCAGAGGTCTCCCCATCGCTCCTCCCGTTCCCAGGATGCAGGGTCTATCAGCCTAGTGCCATGTGTCTCGTCAGAAGTGTGTTTCTCAGGGAGTGAGCATGTGTCCCACCTCCAGTGAGCTATTAATCTCCTTAGTGCCTCAAAAAGAAGTCACCAAGATGCAATCTGATTAATAGACTAAATTCCACCCCTTCATTCTTGTTTCTTATTAAATACTTTTATTAGAAGCTCTTACAGCTCTCATCACAATCCATACATAAATCTACCATGTCAAGCACATTTGTACATATGTTGCCATCATTATTTTCAAATCTTCTCCTTCTACTTGAGCCCTTGAAATTAGCTCCTTATGTTTTCCCTCCATCCCCACATCTTCCCTTCTTCATGAATCCTTGATAAATTGTTGTCATACGATTGTGTACAATGTTGTTGCGATTATGTACTTTGGGAATTCTGGGAAATCTTGCAGTATTTCCCCTGTGGAAGTGAGAGACTATATATTCAGTTCCTTGGAGACACTCGACTGAGAAGACAAGATGGTAGCATAGACCCTAAGTCCTAGGAACTGGAGGAGCCAGAGGTTTTATGTATGGATTGTGATGTAATAGCCCGCTGGAAGTGGAACAAGTGCTCACTCCCTGAGAATTCTGGGAAATCTGATACTTCCTCCTTGAAGGTGAGAGACTGTCTGCTCAAACCCTGGGAGACATAGCAGCTGACAAGATACATGGACCCACCCTGATGCAGCCCTTGGTGCTGAAGAAGCCATGCAGAGACCCTTGTCAGCGCTGAAATGTTTCCAATGCCATTGGATCCAAAGATTCTCTACCCACTGGTCTGTGATCTACATTCGACATCTTTCATGTGTTTCATTAATCTGAAGAGGACTTTGTAGATTGCTTTGGGGTATATGAGTTAATATCCAACTTATGAACTTGATCTGGACTGGACTGGGATGTTTTCTCAATGTTCAATTGCTCTTCTATATAAATCTCTTATACACATATGTATGTCTATGAATTTGTTTCTCTAGTCTACCCAGACTAACAGAAGGATCCTAATAGATTGGGGTTTTACCTCAAGATCTGTGATTCATCTTGAGTTAATTCATGCGCATGGAGTAAGATAAGGGTCTTGCTTCATTTGTCTGCAGATAGATATCCATATTTTTCACAGCACTTTTTGAAAAGGGCATCTGGTTCCCATTTGATATTTTTGAAGCCCTTATCAAAAATCAGCTGTCTGTATGCTGATGTTTTTATTTCTGTGTTTTCAGCAATTCTCCATTGGTCTGAGTATCTGTTTTTATACCAATACCACAGTGTTTTGACCACTGTGGTTGTATTATAGGTGCTAAAGTCAAGTAAAGCAAGCCCTCTGATTTTGTCCTTTTTTAATTAAATACTTTTATTGGGGGCTCTTACATCCCATCATAATACATACATTCTTCCAGTGTGTCAAGTACATTTGCACACATGCCACCTTCATCATTTTTAAAGCATTCTCTTCCCACTTGTGTAACTGATATCCAATCCCTATTCCCCCCTCCCCCATTCACCCACCCTCACAAAACCTTGATAAGTTATAGATTATTTTTCCCATATCTTACATCATCCTCCATAGCCCCTCACTCACTGTTCAATTATTCACCCCCATGGGAGGGGCTATAGATTGATCCTTCCAATGGGTTTCCCCTTTCTTCTTTCTCTCCCCATGCTCACCTACTCCTCATTGTGGAATTTGGCAGCTGTCAATTAAGAGGTTTGAAAGCTGTGGCTCTGCAAGTGTAAGAACACATATCTTCAAATACATATGTTCTAATATTTAGCCCTGTGGTGTAATGAGTTACATATAGGACTGCTAGCCACAAGTTTATGGGTCAGAACCACAAAATAACCTCTATGGGGGGACAAGGCTTTTTACTCTGGTAAAAAGTTAGATGCTCAGAAATCCATCAGGGTAGTTCTACCCTGTCCTATGGTCACATCAAGTTGGAATCGATGTGATGACAGTGGGCTTGTTCTCTGGGTCTGGGTATGCATGCTCAGGTCACCAGGACACCATCTCAATTATTGTAAAT
>PVJH01002498.1:104099-167009 GCA_004026705.1 Nesogale talazaci | reverse complement strand
GTACTTGGTCTTGGCACTATGGAAATGGTACTTAGTACTTGGTCTTGGCACTATGGAAATGGTACTTAGTACTTGGTCTTGGCACTATGGAAATGGTACTTAGTACTTGGTCTTGGCACTATGGAAATGGTACTTAGTACTTGGTCTTGGCACTATGGAAAGTGGTACTTAGTACTTGGTTTTGGTACTCAGTAGTATGGAAAGGTGAGTTGTCTTTTCAAATAATGACAGTGCACAGTTCTAACAGGTAACCTTTATGACCTGCTCTGTATTTGGCACTTTGCTGAGTGTGTGATGCTGCTTAGTCTTCCGTCCAGTCCGGTGTTGCCCTCAGAAGAGGGAACGGAAGCCTCCAGGACTTAGGAAAATCGGACCCGAGCCACACAGCTACCACGTGGAGGGGAGTTTGGGTCCACCCAAGGAATCTTTTAGAGTCTGCTGTTGCTTGCTATGCAACAGCCTTTTCTTTCCTTTTTTTTTTTTTGGGGGGGGGCATCACTGCCCTCAGGTGGTGGGAGTAGGAGGCCCAGTCTTTGCTCCGTGGAGCTGGAATCGAACCTCCGCCCCAGTGGGCCGCAGCCCCGCGCACAACCACGACGCCACCGGGGCTCAGCGCAACAGCCTTTTCTAAAGGCTGGGAATGACTCGCGGGTCTCCAAGGCTGCTTTTGTTAGCCCCGGACAGTGGGCCAGGAGATGGATGCTGTCCCCAATCTCCAGCATTTCCCCTGAACGGCCCAGGGAGAGAAGCTGCAATCCGATTATTCTGTGCATCAGTGACGTATGCCTGAGAGTCAGACAGGCTAAGAAGCAAGCGAGAGGCACGCTGGCCGTGATGGTTAAGGTGAGGGACCATCTTGTCTGGGCCAGCAATATTCCTGGTTTGGCAGTTATGTTTCCAGTGGAGAGGGGGGCAGAGAGGCTGAGCAACAGTCCCCAGATCACACCCTTAGGAAGCAGTGGCATTAGGAACTGAATCCAGATCCGTTTGCGCTTTGTCCACGTCACGTAATGGCCTTCCTAAAACTGGCAGCCATTAATCCTTCTGGAAGAGGATGGACTCAGATTAGAACAACTTCTTGAGGGCTCGCTCTTCCTCCAGAAAGCTTATTATTTTATTCTCACTCCACCACGTATTTATTTTTAATAATGGGGAAAATCTACATTAAACTAGCCAACACGTTTCATTTAAAAAGCTTACACCAAGTGCCAGGAGTCCTTTGTCCACTCTGCCCCCTGTTCTGTTCTGCTGTCTAGATCACTTTTCTCAGTATTTAAAAATTATTAGACCATAGCAATATATAGTGTTTAGGCTGCTCTCCCTTGTCTAAAAACAAATTTTAAATTGTGAATTAGGCGGGGGGCAGGGGCAGGTTTCAAGCCATCAATTTTGTGCTCAACAGCTTCAGCTACTTATTTATCTCCTCCAGTAACTTGCCTTACCCATCCCCCAACTCTGACTTCTCTCCTCCCTCTATCCCCCAGCTGTTTGAAAAACTAATTTTAACAGTTTTACTGACACATGATTCACGTATCATTCAATGTGATCGTTTAAATATTTTCAAAAGGAGCTGTGAAACCATCACTAAAATCAAATTTAGAACATTTTATTCTTTCTTGTACTCATTAGTTTCCCATTTGCCCCCAACCTCCCCTCCTGTAACCCTAAGAAAACATTAACTCAGTTACTGTCTCTATAAATTTACCTATCCTGGATTTCATATAAGGAAAACACACACACACACACACACACACACACACCCCAAAGCAAATCAATAACCAAAATCAAATAGAAAAAAAAAAACCTCAACTGCAAGGAAAGTGGAGAATGATAAAAATGGGAACTAATTTTAAATGGGCAAAAGGGAGAACCAATGATAAGGTGTTAAATTTTAACCTGACTACATCTGAGCCAGTACACTCGGTCTCATAGTAAGACTATTCACATCACTGGCCAATAGCCAGAGAGGACCCTGCAAAAGGACTTGGGGTTTTCCTTGTAACTTTCACTCACAACCGACTGCAAACTGGGTGCTTAGAATTTAAGCTGTAATACCGGTCTCTCATCCAGTCTTGGATTTTATTATTTGAAATCCTTGGATCACACAGGCTGGTGTGCTTCTTCCATGTGGACTGACACCTCACTTAGATGGCTGCTTGTTTTAAGACAAGCCTTTAGGACTCCAGTCACTTTCTTTCTGATGGCCAGGTACCATCTATTTCTCCGCCATACTCTACTATGGCGTCCATGGCTTGAGTGATCTCCTCATGCAGGCACAAGAGCTAATTGTTCTTAGATATTCAGTGTGAGCTCAAAATCCATTCATATATCTATGGCTTATATATGTCCCTGGTCCACTTCAAAGACATCATTATCCTTTCATTGGGGAGCATTATAATCATCCCCATGAGGCATATGTTAATTCTACTGATCTCAAAACAAAGGAAAAACAAATCATTGCCAGTGAGTCAAGCTGACCTTATAGACAGATTAGCACTTACCCTGTGAGCTTCCAAGGCTATAACTGCTGATGGGAATAGAAGGCCCCATCTTTCTCCTTGTTTTAAACTGCCAGCCTTTCGGGTCACCGTCCAAAGCATAACCGCTGTGCCACCAGGGCTCCTAATTCTATTGAGAGTTACCATTCACTTAGTCGACGTTACAGAAGTCCAAACGCTGTTTAGAAAAGGAAAATATACATGTGGGGGACAGATCTTTAGGGCAACCACCGACTTTTTTTGATGCTTGGTTTATTCTTGGTCACTTTTCTGTCTTGGAGCCTTGCTTCAGAGACGTAGGTTCCTGGCACTGGCAGGGAGGGAATAGATTGCCTGTGGCGGGGAAAGGGAACAACTTGCTCTGCAGTTTCTTCAGCCCTCCTCCTGACCCCGTTCTTTGTCCCCCAGCCCAGCAGGCTTGCTGTGCGGAGGGCCTGGTTTGCCAAGCTCACAGGGAGGGGTCTTTGGTCAAAGGCATCCCACCTGACCTTGGAACTCTGAACTCTCAGCCCTCCTGCCGCATTTGTCTCCGTTCTCATTAAACTTTCCTCCCAACTCAGTCTGGGTCGGCCCCCACCTGGGGCAAGGTGAACAGTCAAGTGTCAGTTTCTTTCATGATTTCCTCCCAAGCCCAAGTTCACAAAGCTTCCTCACTGCTGGACGTGTGTCCCCTGCCGGCTTGGCCCAGAATGCTTCTCAGGGCCCTCAGGGGGTCACTGTGAGGCTCCCCGGATAACGGAGGGGCAATGGACCTGAATGGGGTAGGACTTGGGACCATATCCTGGAGAACCAGATCTCCCAGCAAGGGGTGTCCCAGGAAGCCCTGGCCCTTACCTAGAAACATCCTGTCAGCTTGAGTTCTGTGCTGTGTGACTGCCTGGCCTACTCTGGAAGCTGTGTGCAGCCTCCTGCAGGGAACCAGGAAGATAGGGTCTCCACAGGGGAGGCCGGCTCTCCTGAGAGGACCACTCCTGCAGTATCTACGGGCTCATTCTAGAAAAAAAGCAGGGGCTGATCCCTGGTGGCGTAGTGGTTGTGTGTGGAACTGTGGCCCACTGGGTTGGAGGTTCAAATCCAGCAGCAAGACCGGGCCTCCTACTCCCACCACCAGAGGGCAGTGATGCCCCAAAAACAAAAAAAAGCAAAAAAAAAAAAATGCTATGGAAAAAAAAAACGAAAGAAAAAAGATTTTAGACAGATTTCCCAACACATCTCCCAAGATTTGACCCTCTCCCCTTCTGCGGCAGCACCCAGGGTTTCGAAAGCGCTCACTTCCTGTCCACTCATTCCCTCATGTGCCTTCCCCACCTTCCAAGATGAACCCCAAACAGCCTTTCTTCCCGGCTCTGTTGAATGTGGAGTTTAATGGCCTTTCCCAGCAGCTCCAATCCTTCCTTCTGAAGCCCTTGCTAGCCGGGCCTCTCCCCGATTCCCCTCTGGCCTTCCTCTTTCCTGGTGGCTGGCTACTCCGCCCTTGTGGGATACCTGGAGGGTGGGGTTATCAGAGAACAGAGGAGACAGAAGATTCCAGACAGTCTTCCATTTTCTTTGTCGCCTCTCCCTGTCCGTCCTCATTCCTACATCATGGAAGTATGGCAAGAGGAGGGAACGCCCTGAGCATATAACCTCTTGCCAGTTCCCAAGGCCCATGACTTCCTCAGACTCCCTGTGACGTCCACATCCTTAGGACCCCCGGGGAGCTCTGGAAAGCATGTACATTCCTGGATTCTTCTGCTGGTCTAGTAGGAGCCCTGGTGTGTCAGCCTGGCCCTGGGGCCCCTACAAGAGCTGTGGAGGATGGGCACTTTTTCGGGGCGCCTGTGCTGAGAGGAGGCTGAGGGTGAGGGTGGTACCCACCCTGGCCTGGGCAGGAGGAATGGAGACCAATGGGAGGCCTCATTGAGAGACCAGAGGGCTTATGGGAAGCAGGAGCTGCTCAGCCCACAGGAGCCCAGGCAAGGGGCTCTCGGTGCGCTTTCTGTTAGGGATCAGAGTGCAGGGACGCCGGCCTTCTACTTGTAGGGATGTCTGCTTCTACAGCTGGGTGCCCCCTGGGGGTGCTTCCCTTGTGAAGGCAGAAGTGTGGGGCTGGGGAGAGGGGGTGGCTGGAGTCCCAGGAGCCAGCCCGCCTTGGCTCTGCAGGATGGCTTAGTCCTGCTTGCAATGTTGCTTGGCTGGTCTCACGCGCCACGATGTTATTGTAGCTGTGAAATCGAAATCCTAACCCTCCCGGGCTGGGTCAGCCAGCTGGGAGAATGCCAGTCCCAACAGAACCCCGGGCCCAGATGGAGAGATGTTTCCTCCCGCCAGGAGGACAAAGCCCTCCACAGATGCTGCCCTGCCCATCCCCTGGACGTTCGGGTGCACGAGCGAGGGTTGATTCCACTCCCAGCAACCCCAACAGCACGTCCCGAGGAGGGAGGGCAAAGTTGCTCGTGGGCGCAAGGCTGGTGTGAAGCTCTTCCTGCCCATCCTGCTGCCGGCACACCCGAGCGTAGGAGGCAGTAGCCTAAGGCAAGGCCTCGGGGTGACAGAACAGAGCAGGATGGTTCTAGAGAGCCATAGGACCCCCTCCCCAGTGGGTCCTTTCAGTGTTTCCTTTAGAATGCCCAATGCCTGTCCCCGTGGCAGTGCACCCCAGGACCGGGGACCAGAGTCCCCTGGGGAAGGGAGGGGAGCAGGGGGGGGGGGGTAAGCGCTGCCCGAGAATAGGTTTCTCACTCCCATCCTCAGCCAGTGCCTGGCTCAGCCTGGGCCTGCGTTGCCTCTCAGTGGAGGCTCAGCTGCCCTGGCGGTCTGCCCTCTTCCCTCCGTAGGTGTGGATGGACGCAGGTACTCAGATCTTCTTCTCCTTCGCCATCTGTCTAGGGTGCCTGACAGCCCTGGGCAGCTACAACAAGTACCACAACAACTGCTACAGGTGACTGAGGGCCGGGTCTGAGCCACCCCCTACCCCCTACCCCGCTGCTCTCCCCTGATCCAGCCGCCAAGGGCTAGAGCGTGCCCTGGTTCATGGCCGGTGTCCCCCTGGCTTCAACAACTCTCCAACCCTCTATCCCACTGGGAGCTGCAGGGTGGGCAGAGGGACCACTTCCAAAAGGGTTGGCTGAGAAACCAGGGCAGGAGCCTCGGCAGCCTGGTGAATTTAGAGGTTAGCAGGCTCCGGGGTACTTGGTAAGCCAGTCTGAGAAATAAATGAGTCATGTTAGTTATGCCACTGAGTCTCAGCCAAGCCTTCTCTGTAAATCTGCCCCTGCAAACATTGGATCCTTTTCCATTTTTTACTGCGCCTCCTCGATGCATAGATGGCTCCTAGCCTCTCTCTCTCTCCCCTGCCATCCTGGCTCCGCTGCAGTGCTGGCTGAAATGTAGCCTCAACAAATCGCCGCATGCATTTCAAAATCAAATTTGAACGAGTCGGGATTCTTTGTTGCTTGGTATTATCCATGCCCAAATCCCCCCACGTTCGGATGACAAATGGAATTACACGGAGAAGAGAGTGTGCTTGGAATGGAGCGGAGAAGGGAGCCTGGGTGGCCGTCTCTATGTTGTAGATCACTGTGGGGTTTCCTCATGGCCTCACTCGGGTCTTTCCCAGCTGAGCTAGGGCGGGGACCAGCCCTGGCACCAGGGAATGGTTGTAGCCATTCTGCCAGGTAGCCCCCGTATAGCCAGCCCCCTCTCCACCCCCTGCCTGCCACAGCTCCCAGACAGAAAGCCCCTTTCTGACATCTCTGGTTTCCACCCCCAACCCTACAGGGACTGCATCGCCCTGTGTTTCCTCAATAGCGGCACCAGCTTTGTGGCCGGGTTTGCCATCTTCTCCATCCTGGGTTTCATGTCTCAGGAACAAGGGGTGCCCATTTCGGAGGTGGCCGAGTCAGGTGAGTGCTGCAGGCTGGCTGGGGTGAGCTGTGGGAACAAGGCTGCCTGTGTGTTGTTGCTGTTTGGGGGAAGATGCACAGTGTCTGCACGGACCATCGAGTGACGTTCGCGACATTCTTCGAGTTGGGCAGCCATCTCACCTCCGTCTTCGGGATTATCCCTTGCTGTCACCCCCTAAGATTCCCCTCGAATCTTTTCAGTGGCCGTTGTCACTTTGATTCCGCCTGCTCCCGGACGAGTGACGGTCTCAGAAACCCACCGAGGCAGTTCTACCCTGTCCTACAGGGTCTCTCGCTGTGAGTCAGTGCGTTTCTAGTTTAGATTGTTCTTGAAAGTGCGTTGATGCTCAAGGCAGATTAAAAAACATTTGTCTAGTGGTTAAGTGAAATGACTGCCTTTCGGAGGACATCCGGACATACTCTCACCTGAAGTCTTACAGGGTAATGGTTTCTGGGATCCCTGGGGCTAGTTTTCGATAGAGAGTGCTGGAAGGCTTGGGGGAGGGTCCAACTAGAGTCAGGGAAGGCCTCCAGCTCCTTACCCTCTATACCCAGTTCTGTTAGTTTCCTGCCTGGTCTTCCAGAGAGCGTTTACACCAGTGGTTCTCTACTTGAGGGTCGTGACCCCTTTGAGGGTCGAACAACCCTTTCACTGGGGCCACCTAAGATCATAATTCTGGTAGTCTTAGGAACCGAGACACAGTTCCTCTATCCGTCTCCAGGTGGATCTGCCCACATACTGATACATCCACTTCCGGGTCATCACAACATGAGGAAATGTCTTAGAGGGTCAAGGCATTAGGAAGGCTGAGAACCACTGGTTTAGACATAGATAAGCAATTCTTAGCTACGTGCGGAGGAGGCTGTGGGTGACGCCAACAGTGACTGTGCCTGCCTGCTCAGAAGAAAGGCCTGGAGATCCGCTTTTGAAGACTCGGCCTTTGAAAATTCTTTGCCTCACAGTGCTGCTATGACCCCAGACTGGACAGGGCCAGCTGATTTCCAGATACATTTGGTGTACAAGGTCTCTCTTTCGAACCCCACCCCTTTAACCAAATGACGGCACTCTTGTTACTTGCCTGGTTCTGAACCTTCTCTTGTTTCGCCGACTTTAGAGGTGCAGTTGAGAGATACGGTCACCTCCCTATGGAATGAGTTTCTCCCCACCGGGGCTGTGGTTTCCATTGTGGATGCTTTATTTGTCTGTTAAGTGAAGTCTCGGACGGACTGGCCCCTTATCTCCAGGATCGATGAAATGTCTCCCTTGCTCAGCTGCTGTCGTGTGCTGCTCACATTCACTCTGTCACCACAAGACAGCTTTCATCACAGCCCCCTCTCCCCCAGAAACACCTCTGCCCACAGAGCACTAAGGCCGGGCTTTCGGTTCTAGAGATAATAAGACCCGGGGGTGCCAGTGGTCCAGTCCTTAGTGGGAATGTTAATAGCTAACGTGGATGAGCCCAGCATGGCACCAAGCATCTTGGTGGCATGAAGCATGTAGGCCCGAGACTCAGGTGTTGGTATCACCCCCCACCCCCGCCATCAGGGGGCAGGTACTTGAGAGAGAAACGACCTGTAACTTTGGAAGTCTCAGGAACCCACAGGGGAAGTTCTACCCTGAGACAGAATCACGCGATAGCAGTGAGCCTCAAGTTGGCTGACTCCTGGACTCTAAAAGTTTGACATCTCTGGTTTGGGGTAGTATGAGGGCTGGGGACTTTGGAGTAGAGAAACGAGGACAGAAAGACCCCTTTTTGTTCCCAAAGTCCGTTTACACCAGATCTCTGGTTCTGGTCCTGCCGCTGGGCATGCTGTGGTGGTGGTGATGGTGGTGGTGGTGGTGGTGACTTGGTTGTTTGGGAGAAGACAGATGAGTGGGAGGCCTCTCCCAGGTGTCCACAGGGTTAGCAGTGGTCACTGTGCGATGAGGTTCACTCTGACCCCTTATTCTTGAGTCGAGCTGGTGCCGAGCCCGTAACTGTCGGAGTCAGAGCAGAGTCCCTCCCAATCTTCCGAGGCTGTAAGTCTTTGCAGAAGCAGACCCCCCCCCCCCTCCCACAGAGTGGCTGGGCATCAAACCGCCCGCCTTTGACTGACCACTTAACCACGGTATTACCAGAGCTCCTGGGCATTCTTCTAGCCGCTGCCATCCCGTAGCCCCATCCTTGGACAGCCCAGCATGGCGCTGTGTCCCTCTATGTCCTGCTGCAGGGCCGGGCCTGGCTTTCATCGCCTACCCCCGGGCCGTGGTGATGCTGCCCTTCTCACCGCTCTGGGCCTGCTGCTTCTTCTTCATGGTCGTTCTCCTGGGTCTGGACAGCCAGGTACCAGCCTGGCTCCCTCAGAGCCTGGGGAGAGTGGGTCAGGGTGGGGGCCGGGGGAAGGAGGGTGACGGGCGAGAGGCTGAGCCTCCCATCCTGCAACACCAGGAAGCATCCGGGGACTGGGTGACAATACCACGTGGGTGCCCTTCTCGGTGGGACCTTCTTCTGGGCAGTTGGGTTCTGACCTGGGCCTGCAAGCCTGGGCGAGGGGGACTGCTGGAGGGTCCCCGGCCGCCAGTGGAGCTTATTTTGGGAGTTCTCTTTCCCTCCAATCCTTTTGCCCTCTCACCCAGTTTGTGTGCGTAGAGAGCCTGGTGACGGCGCTGGTGGACATGTACCCCCGAGTGTTCCGCAAGAAGAACCGGAGGGAGACCCTCATCCTCGCAGTATCTGTCGTCTCCTTCCTGGTGGGGCTGGTCATGCTCACGGAGGTGAGGGTCTGGGACCCGTCAGGAAGAGGAGCAGGCTCCTATGGGCTCGGGGCACAGGGCCATCCTTTGTTTCCCACCCAGAGAGGCACCAAGGGGGCAAGTGCCTCCCCTGACCTTGGGGCACCAGCCCCCTGCTCTTGGGGGTGAGCGGAAGGTAAGTTGACTGAGAGGTATAGAAAGGACAGCCAGAGTGGTCCTGGGTTAGACAACCCGCCCTCCACCAAGCCCCCACGGTGTCCCAGACGGCAGGCGTAAGTGTCCCAGACAAACTGCCAGGAAGACAGGGACCCCTGAGGATGGGAGGCATTCTGTACGACGTCTTCAGGGGGAAGGCTGCAAGTGGAACTTGTCAACGGATGATAGGACATCCCGTATCTTGATCCCACACCAAAAATTGCCCACAGTGTCTTGGGTGTCTGAGGCCAACCCGTCAAGTTTCTCGGGGCTAAGCTGGCATTAACCGTTTGATTTTATCTCTCATCTCTCTTCCGCCCCCAAGACAATAACAGCGAAGCCTTTTACACCCCTCTAATGGCTCTCGGTTTGCCAACTAGGTTGGTGATCCTCCCCGAGGCTGGAGGGTATGGGGACACACACAGCAGAGTCCTCTTTCTCACGCCCCTTCCTGGCAGGGCGGCATGTACGTGTTCCAGCTCTTTGACTACTACGCAGCCAGTGGCATGTGCCTCCTGTTCGTGGCCATCTTTGAGTCCTTCTGCGTGGCCTGGGTGTATGGTGAGTGCCCCCTCCTCCAGCCCTCCAGGGCTCTTCATAAAAGGGGAGCACCCCCTCTCCACACTGTTTGTTGGGGTCCGTGCCCCCACCTCAGAAACCTTGAGGACCCTAAGTTGTCCCAGTGGTAGGTTCTTCCAACACCTCCATGAGTTCTTGTCTCCATTTTAAAATGTATTTTAAGCCCCTATTTGCCTCTAAAGATGTGTTCTGGGGAAGCGGCTGGTTCTCTTGGGAAAAGAGTTTCAGGAGCTCAGCCCACCTCCATGGATCCAGGAAGCCTGGATGCCAAGAGAATTTCAAATCTGTTTTTCATTTTTCTCCCTTTTGATCAGGATTCTTCTTTTAAACCTCTGCTTAGAACCTACCTCCTGGTTCTGACGGCGCCCGGTCCTGTTTGAACCTCCACCAGGCTTCCCAAGAAGAAGTCCTTACCTTTTGCCTAAGCCAAGTTCTGTTGATACCTATTGATAAAGGAGAAGCCCTCAATTCCAGCAGGGATGGGAAAAGACGACCGTGCTATGGTTGATGTATTGGCACTCACCCAAGCTGGCCTGCGTAGTCGTCATCCTGGCGCTTTGGACGCTAAAGAATGTCCCTTCTCCCTCCTCCCCTCCTCTTCCCCCTGGTAGGAGCTGGGCGCTTCTATGACAACATCGAAGACATGATTGGGTACAGGCCGTGGCCTCTCATCAAATATTGTTGGATTTTCTTCACACCAGCTGTGTGCACAGTAAGATCACCCTCAAGGGGGGAGAGCCAGATGGAAGGGGAGAGAGACCGTGGTGGCCACAGAGCAGAAGGGCCTTTAGAGGAGGAAGGCCCCCACCCCCCGCCACTGGGGGGGATTCAAAATCACCTTCACTTTTCATTCTCTTCTTGGGTTTTAGACAGCGACAACCCAGTAGATTCTTCCTGCCCATTTCAGAGAAGGCTCAGCTGAGGCCAGGACTGTCCTACGGTCTCAGCCAGCACCACAGCGCGCATCTCCCGTCCCCACCAGACGCAAATAGAAACACACACAAGGCTGCCCCTCGGGATCCACTTGACGCACAGCCACAGGCGGACAAGCAGCCGCTCCTGAGAGCTCGGTGGTGGTGTTGTCCCACACAAAAGGCTTCCTGCCTGTTAGCGAATTTATGCCTTCCTTGAAAGGAAATGTCATCCTGCTTGTGATAGTGTGGCGTGTTAGGCATTTCACAGGTGAAACCGAAGCCGAAAGCACTTCCTCCAGCCGCAACGTGTGGAGGACTCTGACTCCACCGCAGGCTACCCGCCTCCAGGGTCTGCTCTGGGCTGCTTGCCTGGTGTGTGCCCGCTGAGCCCACGGAGCCCCCACGGGGGGCCGGGGATAACTGAGGTGCCAGGGGAAAGAGACAGGGCTCCCCCAGCCCTTCAGGTCCTCACAGCGCCTCAGGAGAAGACGCGCAAGACTTAAGCGCCTCCTGCCACCATCCCCGAAGAGCCCCAGTGGGGTAGTGGATGACGCGCTGGGCTGCTAACCACATGTTCAGTGGTTTGAAACCACCAGGCGCTCCTTGGGGAAAAGAGGAGGCTTTCTTCTCCCGTAGAGTTACAGTCTTGGAAACTGACGGGGGCAGTGAAGGCCTGACCTGTGGGGCCCCCGTGCGTCAGAATTGATGGACTTGATGGCCTGAGTTTTGAGTGTGAGGCGGCCACCCTGCTCCATCGCCAGGCCTGGATGCGATGTCAGGGCCAAAGATGGGACAGGTGCCTTGGGACTCAGGGCTAGGAGAGAAGACAGTGTATGTGCCTTGAAACGCCTAGTAGCAGCTGTGCCCACGGAGCACAGCAGGGAGGCCGGTTGACCCAGAAGAGCTCAGACGCAACTCTCACCTCGGAGCGAGAGCTCTGCTGGCAAGTTGTGGCCGAAGGGGACACTGAGGACACGGGGCCCTTTCCCTCTTGTCACTTGCTGCCTCCTGCTCTCCCTGCAGGCCACCTTCCTCTTCTCCCTGGTCAAGTACACGCCGCTAACCTACAACAAGAAGTACACGTACCCGTGGTGGGGCGATTCCCTGGGCTGGCTCCTGGCTCTGTCCTCCATGGTCTGCATCCCCGCCTGGAGCATCTACAAGCTCAGCATGCTCAAGGGCGCCTTCAGAGAGGTAGGGGCTAGCCAGAAGCAAGCCGCCCTAGTGGAAGAAAGGGGGATCCTGGGGACAGGTAGGCTGTCTGCGGAGGGCGGAAGCTGGTACCAAGGGACGACAGTGTGTCCTGTGTGGGTGTTCGTGGGCAGAGAGCACTCAGCCCCCCCACCCTGTGCGTTTGACATGCTGTAGTGCCTGCGGTGTAGCTATGCTGCTAGAAGCTCTACCCCTGGGCCTCCCACGTAGGGCAGGGTTCAGACGGAGTGACACCCGAAGAAAGACCGGGAAACTACTTCTGAAAATTAACTCATGAAAATCTTCCAGATGCTGAAAGAGCCCTGCTCAGTACAGCACTGGAAGAGGGGCCCTCTTAGCTCAGAAGGTACTCAGATGAGGAGGGGGCCTTCCGAAAGTCCGTGCGCATGAGCTCCCCACCTGTACGGACTCTGCAGAGCCCCTCGAGGCACAGCAGGAAGCACAGGGCCAGGCAGTGCTTCCTTCTGTGGGCCAGTATTGACAGCTAATCAAAGCCACCATCAGGGAGGCCAGGCGGCAACCAGGCATCACTCTAGGGCTGTGTGATTGTGGGAGGGGATCAGGAGAAGTGTGGGTCTGCTAGTGGAATAGGTCTCTCTGTTCCTACCCACCAGCCATTTCCCAAGAGCCAGACAGGGCAGTCCTGCTTCCATAAAGATGTATGGCCTTGACACCCTCAGGGGGGCAGAGTCCTACACTGTCTCTTCCCGTTAGGGTCACTCTCAACTGAGCTGACGCGAACAGGGAGACTTTGGGTTTGGGTGCTAACAGGGACAGGAGAGGAGGCAAGTAGAGGTTGGCGATGAGGGAGGCTGGCATCCCTGTCCCCACTCCACCTCACAACAGCTGCCTCCACTCTCCATGCAGAGGCTGCGCCAGCTCGTGTGCCCGGCCGCGGACCTGCCCCAAAAGAACCAGGCCAGACCCAGCGTGCCTGCCACACCCAAGACCTCACTTCTCAGACTCACAGAACTGGAGTCCAGCTGCTAGGAGGACAGACCCTCGCTGGAGGCTGTGAGCAGTGGTGGGCACAGCTGGAGAAGGAAGAGGGCAGAAGAAGCCCCACTGTGCTTCCTCCCCTCCCTCCCTTCCCGCATGAGAGACAGAAGACAAAGGGGGTACTTCACAACCTGCCTTCTGAGCTGGACTCTCTCACGCCCCTCCCCGGCTCCAGGACTGGTTGAACAGATCTAAAAAGACCTCTCTTTGAGATGGGTCTTTGGGCCCTGGGCAGGGGCTGATGGGTGGATGAGAACTCTGTCTACCCTTCATTCCATTAAATCCACATTCTTCTCACAGACTGGCTCTGTCTGGTTCGTGCCTCTGCCTGGCTCCCACCATCTCCTCAGAGGGGGTCTCCTCTCCTCCCCTCAGGCAGCATGGAGGGTACCTCTCTGTCACACACTGCAACCAGCAGGCTGCCCCAACTCCCTGCAGGCATCACGCTGGACCCCTTTCCCCGCGGGTTTCATTCACCGTGAGGAGGTAATCTGAGCCCTATAGAACAAACACTGGTAGTGACTTCTCCCTGCCTGCCTGCCCCACTTGCCAAGACTGTGCCTGTGGGTGCCCCCATCACAGCTCCTTGCCCTCCTCCCCCACCCACACTGGGGCTAAAGAAAGAATCAGACAGTGACCGCAGATCCCCTTCTTGTGCCCCAACAGCTAGGATACCTTGACTGAGTGAAGTGCTACCCCTGACTCTACCAGCAGAGGGACCCTTCCCCCCCCTGCGAGGAGACGCTGGGTGCTGCCACTCTGGACATGGCCCCACAGGGTGGCACTGCCCTGGCCTGAGATGAGGCTGTGCACTCCGGAAAGGGGTGCAAGAATGAACATCCAGGTGGAAGGAAGAGCCTGTTGTTCTTGGGGGTCCACGGGCACAGCCTTGGTTCCAGGGGATCTCCCTGGCCCACCTCTGCAGTCTTACATGGGAACTGGGGTGGGGTTCGGGGACGGGAATCTCAGCGTGTGGCACCATGCGCTCCCCGTTGGGCTAGTGGTTTAAAACCACCAGCCACTTGACAGGAGAAAGACAGGGCTGTCTCCTCCCGTGGACGGTTCCAATCTCAGAAACCCACAGGGGGCTGTTCTCCCTGGGCTTCTCGGGTCACCCTGAGTAGACATTGACCTTGTGGAAGTGAGTTCAGTTGTCTGCGTGTTTGTGTCGGTTGCTGGGCAGGGCTGCATGGCCCTCTGCCTGATGGGGCCAACAGGTCCAGCACTCAGAGGGGCACCACAAGGTGGGAGGGGCACGTCCACCCAGGGGAGCCTCGGAAAAAAGCCTTGGCACTTTAGAAGGATCAGCCGTGGAAAGCCCTGTGGGTTGTGCATCCACTGCTGAGAAGGAGCGCTTGGTCAATTTTCACCCAAACCACAATGTCTAGAAAAAAAGGGGGGAAGAAAGGCAGGGAGTCATGTGGAGCACAGGGGGACTGGCTGGCGTCAGAATCAACTCTCATGGCGGCTGTCTGTCTGCATCCCAGGGCTGGTGTGATGACAGAGCATCCTGTGATTCTTAGGGTGGGGACAAGAGCTACGCATAGGGTGTTTCTGTTATGGAGGAGTTGGCAAAAATTAATGGCAGCGTGCCTACTGTGGCTACACTCACATGCAGACCCTTGTTTGTGCCATAGCCAGTCAAGCACACTCCTTTGCAGAGGTTTGCGGACCTGGCTTGGATCCCGGCCGTCTGCCTCGCTGTATGATCCTGGGCAAATCAGCCTTTCTGATTCCTGGTGTTCTCCTCTGTACCATGGGGAGGGTACTGCTCATAGCAGTCCTGCTGGTGTCCAAGAGAAGGTACAGGGAGGGCTGCCCGGAGGAGGCCTCCTAGGAAAGCCATCCTGGATCCAAGGCCCCAGCTCCCCGCCATGGGCTGTGGTGTCGCTGGAAAACCCAGGCAGAGTGCAGAGACATCACCGCTGTTCCCTGGCCTCCCAGTCTCCGGCTCCCCCAGGCATCAGGCTGCAGTAGGCCCCAGCAAGGAAACTGCATGTTTAGCCAGAGAAGGATCCCCCACCCCCAATCCCCAGGAGGCAAGTGAGAAGCAATCCCTAAAGAATCCTGCCTCCATACTGTCCCAGAGAAGCAGGCCCTGAGTTTCTGAGCCCTTCTTGGTCTCGAGACTCTGGTGGACCAATGCCTTCCCCCATGTCAAGTCTCACGCATTTATCTGTTAATTGGCCTTTCTGTCCATCTGTCCATCCATTCATCCACCTGTCCCTCCATCCATCCAATAGACATATTCCTGCTCTGATTTAGCATCCTGTGAAATGCTAGGGACAGAAACAGAGAGTTGTGGGATGTGACCCCTGCCCTTTGAGATATTCGTGTTCTGCGAAAGCAGTACGTCGCCGTGGAGCCAGCAGGAGCCAGGTTCCAATCTCAGCCCTGTCTTTTACTGGCTGTTTGGCTTTGGGCAGAACCCCAGTGGTGCAGCCGGTCAAGTGTCGTGCTGCCAACCAAAAGGTCAGAGGTTTGCAGGAGAAACACAAGGCAGCATCTGCCTCCATGAGAGACTGACTGCCTGGAATATCCTGCGGAGCGCAGATCTACTGTCCCCCACCGAGTGTCTATGAATTGGAACTGACTCGATGGCAGCGGGTTTTGAGGGTGATAGCCTGGGGACAAATCACTTAGCTTCTATTCGCCCCAGTTATCTCATTTGTAAAATGGGGCTAACGATTTCTACGCTTCAAGTTTTCTCACGAGGACTGAGTGAGGCAAGAAATAAAGGCCCCCGCTTGAGTCACATGCTCATGAAGTGGGTTTTGTTCCAGGTCCTCTAGCATAGGTGAGATCCAAGAACAAGGGCAGTAAAGAAAACAGCAGATGAGGCTCAGAGATTCCCTGTGCAGAAGATAATGGACCCATTGAGTCACATTGCCTCCAGATTCTGGAACATTCCTTCAGAAACAGTCCAGCTCCAGCTAGGTTTTCCATAGAATGGAGGGGTTCTTTCTTTATTTAGTTATCTGTCTGCCTGCCTGTCTCACAAAAATGGGGAGCAAGTCTGTGCCTGGTCACCAGGCTTTAGTAAAGACAGGAGCATTGGTGAAACCGAGGCCACAGGCAGTCAGATAAGGACAGGGAGGGTTTGGGCAGCTCTTTGGGGGGCAATCCAATCCCACCTGGGTCACTTGCTAGGTCAGGTCAAACAAGACAGCTCTTCTCCTATAGGAGCCTCCAGGGGCAGGGAGGCGGGACTTACGGACGATGGTCCAGAGACCTTTGGCTGCTAACTGGAAGGTTGGAGGCTGAGTTCACTCAGAGGTGCCTCTGACAAAGGCCTGGAGGTCCAGCTCTGGAAAAGAAGCCATTGGACACCCCAAAGCACAGGTCTATGCTGACTTGCATGGAACCACCGTGAGTGGGAATCAACCTGTGTCAGTCCGGGTTGACGAGAGAAACAAATATGTGTGTAAGAGAGAGTGTTATATCAGAGACTGATCATATATTAAGAAAACACCCCAGCCATGTCCAGATCGAGTCCATAAGTCCGATGTGAGCCTATATGTCCAATATCAGTCTATGAGTTCCTCTTCAGGTTCACGCAACACATGCAATGACACCAAATGCAGGAAGAGCACAGGCCACTGGGTGGAAAGTCTTGTGGATGCAGTGGCAGTGGAAGCATCTCAACACTGGCGTGGGTCTCCACGTGGCTCCTGCAGCTGCAGGGCTCTGGATCCATCAGTGTAGTTCCATGTGATTTGTCAGCTGGAAAATGAAGTAGAGAGAGAGAGGGCCTGCTTCCAGTGAGCTGTTTATTTCCATAGTGCCTCCAAGTGAGGTCATCAAGCTGCAATCCAATTGACAGGCTAAACTCCACCCCTTCACTCTTCCTAGTCTCAAATTGACATCAGATTATGTAACTGCCACAGATTCAATGGCCACTGTCAGTCTTCTACAAGGTGAAGCCCTGCTGGCCCTGAGGGTGCGTTCTGTGTGGTGGTCACCACTGTACCCCTAGGTCCAAGCACTGAGCTGGACACTTTGTCAGCACTACACAGATGCCTTCAGAATGCACGCCTGGTCCTCACCTGCCACTCCCCTTCCTGGAGAGGCCAATGGCTATTCTTGAATAGCTGCAGCTCAGTGTGGCGGGGCTTGGACGTCCCCTCTAGGGTCGACACCTGGTGGGCCCCACATGCAGGGACAGGGCAGGGTAGCAGCTGGGGCCATCCCCTATTCTGACAGCCGCGGGGTGGCAGAGACAAAGGGTCAGCGAGCCTTGTTCTGGATTTCTCTTGCTGGGGACCTCACAGGAGATGCTGAGAGGGGCCCTAGAAGCATGGAGTGGGGCTGCTGGGTGGAAAACTACAAATTGAGAATCACCCCACACCCCAGCCCTGCAGGGGAAGTCTGAAACCCCAAAGGGGAAACACATGTAGAGGGGAATTTTCCTTTCCTCTCGCAACGTTCCCTTCTTCCGCACCACCAGAAGAGAGGCATCTTCATCTCTTCATGTTTTTTGGTGGGGGTGGGGTGAACCGGGACCAGGCACATGGGGGTAGTCCCGGGGCAGTGAGGGGGCCCTGTTGTGGAGATTCTTTCTGGCATGGGGCACACATGTTTGCTCACCACCAGCTCACCACAGGAAATGAAATGCCGAGATCTGCCCCCTACCCCCTGGGCATCGGAAAGCTGGGAAACAGTCTGCTGAGAAATGTGCAGCCAAAAGGCCCAGGTTCATATCCCAGCCCCAATCACTTACAAGCTAGACGACCTTGGGACAAACCCCTTAGCTTCCATCTATGTGCCTTTGTGCGGCTGAGAGGTGAACAGAGCCCTGGATCAGACCCTCCACCACCCCAGTCCCTGCTTCTCAAGGACCCACCACAAAGACTTCATCTCCCTCCTCCTTTTGCCCCTGCACTGTCCCCAGCAAGTCACCACATTCTTTGTCTTTTGTCTTTCCCCTTCACAGCAACCCTGCCAAGCAGCACCTTTAGCTAACACCCCTGTCTACCTTACCCCCCACCATGTCCATGACGGCAGGGGGATTCAAACCTGGGTCTGTCTGACTGCAACCCATGTGCCCTTTCTAGATGGCACCTCTTGAGATAGGCTCAGGGTGCCTGCCAAAGGAAAATCCCATGGAGAAGACTGAGAGCCTTGCCTTGAAGCCACAGAGGGCAGGTACTTGGTGGAAAACTCCAGTATGATTCACCCTCCTCCCCAGCCCTCTCTAGGGAGGCCAGCAACCCCTCCCTGAGGTCCTCAGATTCCAGCCTGGCAGTCGGAGGGTCCCTTCCTGCTGCTCTGGTAAGAGCTAAGGGGGCTATGGTGTGTCTTGTATACCCTGTTTGTCCATGTTTCAGAAGGAGCAGGTCCTGGGAGGGGGGCAGACTGAGGATGGGAGAGGGGATAAAAACAGGAATAAAGGAGTGGGGGGGGGGAGAGATTGCCATGTGTGCCTGTGAGCCCCCTCCTCTGCCCAAGGGAACAGCTCAACCCAGCTCAACCCCTACAGAAGGGGAACCCTGGTCTGAGGGAGGTGGGGGCCCACAGTAGGAGCGAAGTGGCCGTGGGGGCAACTGGGGACCAAGGACTTAACATCCTGCACTGGATGTTGTAATCCTGGTCCACAAACCTTTGGCTTCAGTCCCTCCTGTTGCTTGTGGCATTTCTCTAACCTCTCACTTCCAGGCTGACGTGGGCGCGCGCACGCGTGCACACACACACACACACACACACACACACACACACACCAGGCTCCCTCTGGCTGTCCCAGGACCACAGCTGTGCTGGGTCTGGGAGTTGGGAGGCAGTGAAGGTGAAGGGCAGTGTCCCTTCTTGGTATCTCCGGGAGCAGCTTCCCCCGGGGGTTCTCCCAGGACCTGATGCATGGAGCTGAGCTGACCTCGGGAGCAGAGCGAGGGTGTGCGGTGAGCCAGAGGGGAGGCTGGAGGCGTCTCCTCGAGGAAAGACTTGGGAGAAACGTGCGTGGCTGTGGTGGGAGACTGAGCTAGAGGAACTGACAGAGCCAGAGGAACCTTGCAGACGGTGAGGAGCAGGGTGCCTGCCTGGCACCAGCCTCAGGGTCCCCAGCCATGGAGTTGTTTCAGGATACGCCTGGGTGGCAGACAAGTCCTAGAGGGGGAGTTGGCCATAGGGAATGGTAAAAGAGGGCCGACAGCCTGACTGAAGGGGAGGAGGAAGTCCCCAGTGGCTGGTGAGGTGGGGGTGGGGGCGGGGTAGGGAGGGGAGTGGGCAGGAGAAATCTCAGAGCATTCCGTAGGGCATGACGGATTCCAGGTGAGGGGCTCCTGAGACCCCAGCCAGGTGTCTGTGTGCATGTGTGCGCTCGCCGGGGACAGAGAGCAGCGTCTTACAGAGGGAGAGGACCGTTCTGTTGGAGGTGGCAGGGAGCCCTGGATATGCTGGTGCCCAGGGGTCCAGCTAGGAGCTCAGGAGAGGCCCGAGCAGTCACGGGCGAGCCCAGGGGGTGTGAAGGACTAGAGCTGGCGTCCGGTTTTGCAGCCGTGCACACAGGTATGTGTGTGCAGGGGGACGTGACTGGGCTCGGCCACGGCGCGTGTGCGGGAATGGGAATCGGTATGTAGGTGTGGGCCGAGCAGGGGTTGGGTGCCTTGTCCCCACTGGGTTCAGGGGCTGGGCCGGGGCTGTGCTGCACTGGGCAGAGAAAAGGGACCCAGGGGGACCCCCAGCTGTGGCGGGAACGGCACTGCTTATCTTTTCCTGCTTCCCTGCTAGATTCTGACCAGCTCCTGCCAAAGAGTTAACGGGACTTTTTGGTCAACTGGTGTTTGCTCAGTGGGCAGCACACAGCCCAGAGTGGGTGCTGGAGGGTCAGTCTGTGCCCCCGAGGCCCAGCCCCTGCCTAACACAACAGGTGGCAGAGCTGGAAGGGCCCATGGGCAGGAAGGGATCTCCTCTCCCAACTAAGTAGGTTAGGGGCTCCACAGGGGGAGAGAAAGGGCGTGCTAGGAGGGTGGGGGGCAGTTTCGAGTTTTTAAGAACCTCAGAAGGAGAGTTCCACACAATTTGTTTTCCTGCCTAATGTCCTCCAGGACATTTCTTCCTGGAGTCTAGCTTTAATCTCTCTTGCTGCAGCATAGGTTAGTTCCCCTTGGCTTGCCATGGCTCCGGACAAGCTTTCTCCTTGCTCTTGCTCTTGGCGGTCATTCTGCCATTCCGGTTTTTCATTCTTGCTGAGAAATCATGCTTCTGCCTGCCAGATTTCTTCCCCTCTGCCACACACCACCTCTACAGCCAGGTCAGGCCGGCTGGGCCACCGTCTATCAGCCCCTGTGCTCCTCCCCTCCCCCTTGCATCCTGCCATCTCAGTCCTGGCTCTGAATGGGGCAGCTTACTTCCCTGGGCCCCCACTCTCTCCCTCAACACCCCTCTCTCCCTGCTTCACTGCCTCCGCGTCTCTACACACTCGCTCCTCCTCCCACTGCTGAGAACTCCGTTGCCCTGAATTAGCTGGGGACAGAAAGTCCAGTGTCCTGACCACCCTCCAGGGGACCTTTGGGTTTAGGGCTTGGCCTGAGCTGAGCTGGCCTCTGGCTGGGCAATCAGCTGGCCTGCACATCATGAATCCCACTTTAATCGCCCCTTCGCCCCCCCATGCCTTGTTAAAGAGGCCTGGTGGTGCCTGGTTGAAGGTTGGTGGCCCCAGGAAGGTTAAGAGCCTGGTCATGTGCTCCCACAAAGGCAACAGCCTTAGGAACCCGTGGAGAGGTCTGCTGTGCCCCACAGGGCTTTGCTATGAGTGGGCATCAACCAGCGTCGCTCAGCGACCCTCGCTGAGCCGCGGACATTCTCTCTTCCAGGAAGGCCTCAAGCCCAGAGAGGAGGTGTGCTCTGCCTGAAGTCACCGCAATAGAGACCCCAGCTCCACAGCCCACTGCCTGGGTACGTTGATTCACACCATTCAAAACTGGTGTTCCTGAGCACCCGCCAACGACTGCTGCCCCTAATCTCTCTGAGCTTCATCTCCTCATTTTTATCACGGGGGGCAGGAAACGGTGCTATTCGTTAACATACCTAGAGATCTGTATGGTTTTATTTTAACACATATGGCCTTTCTTATGACTATTGACTGGGTGTGTACTAGAACTTGGGTCTCCTGTTTGATATTTTTTTCATCTATGTGTTTCCCTTCGTTTATCTACTTGATATGGATGAGGGATGGGAGGGGGAAGAGAGTCTTTCAGGGGGCCCTGGCCCTAATTCCATGGCAACAACAACTTTTGGGGTTTGGGTATCACAATTTTTCTACTGAGTCTCTGTTCCCCTGTTCCTTCAACCTTCGCCTCTGGGTCTTCAAGCCCTATCGGATGTGGTTGCTTCCTCCCAGCCTGGCCCAGTCTCCCTGCTCTCTCCTTCCTGTCCCTCTGTACCCGAGGCACAAGGCCTTTGCTCCCCTTTGGGCTCCTGCCTCCCCACCTTCCTTATGGGCTGAGCTCACACAGAAGCTTGTGAGCAGATCCCAGGACGAGAATTTCACCCGGACACATGGCTTTGCCACTCCTGGGATAACCTGTACCCTCTAAGTCACCTTCAAAATTTTCCATAGCCTCAGATGACTCCTGCCCACGGCTTTGCAAACTGACTTGGGCTTGGGCTGTTGCCTGGGGTAAAAGGACCAACAAACAAACACAGACTCTTCCCTAATAAAAGGAGTCCCTTGTGTTTTTCTAGCCCCTCCGAGGAGGCGCACGGAGTCCTGGGTGGACTCTGGCACCCACTGTCCCCAGGAGGTGAGGGGCAGTGGGATGGGTCCTTCTCCCACAGCCGGGGCCCCTCCTCCTGCCAGTCACTGGACAGGCAGAGGTGGCCTGGGGTGTGTTGTTTGTGTGAGGGGGGGCGGGAAGGCAAACATGGGCTGGGCCCGGAATTTATCCCTTGGCCATCAACAGACAATGAGCCTCTGCTTTTGAGAGGGGCAGAGAGTAAAAGTGAAATTGACCACGTCATTTTTCTGGCAGCCCTGGAAGTTGGGGCCTCTTTAGGAGGCCCGAGACTTGGGGAGGACAATGACCCGAGAGGCAGGCCTCCCTCTGACCGGGAGGTGGCTGCCACCCCCATGAGACTCCATCTGGTGATACCCTCTGCCACCTGTGCTCAGACAGAGGCAGGTTTCCTCGAAGGCCCACATGTGGCCTGGCACCAGGTATAGTCCTCACCTGGCCATCCTTAGAGGCCCCCTTCTTTCCCTCCCAATCAATGTCCTGGGCTAGCTGGCTTCCATGTTTACCCTCAGAGATCAATACCTCTGGCACTGGCCATCGAGGGGCCAAAGGAGCAGTCACCCCAGCCACACCTGCCATTTGACCCCAGGTCATCCTTAGAAGCCTTTGATCCCTTCTGAGTCAGAGGTCGGAGGCTGGGCTGGAGAGGCCAGAGACTGGCCTGTGTGGGCTGACGGTGGGGGTAGTGGCCACTGGAAATACACGGCCTCCAGCCTGGGTTTAAAATCCCAGTTCTCTCCTGAATGGCCTTGGGGAAGTCACGCCCTCCTAAACTGACCAGACGTAACAAAACTGACCGCTTTGTAACAATTTAACGACGTCCCGAGGCATTTTAAAATTTAAATAGGTATAATAAACTACTATTTTTGCGTTCTATGAAGATTTTTGCTGCTCCATATAGGCCAAATTTTTAATCGAGAACTTCCCCCCACCCCCCTCACTCCCCACCCCACCCCCACCTCCAGTCAATGGGGTCCCGCTTAAAATCTGGTCACTATATCATGGCCCATCTGCAGCGTGGAGAGACTACGATTTGCTGGGGAGGTTTGACTCCCAGGGCTACGAGGACAAAGGGTCACATCCGATGCAAACGCTTTTGAGGGCCTAAAGAAGAGCACTTCTTCCCAGGGGTAGGAAACCCTCAGGGATCGGCTTCTCAACTGCATCTTCTTCCGCCAGATTTGGCCTCCCTCGCCATCCCACCCGGCCCCCAGCTCCGCAGCCTCCCCGCATGGCTGCGGCCAGAGAAGTGTCAACCCGCGAGGATGGGCCTCCAGTGGTCTCCTGGGTCCCCGAGGAGGGAGAGAAGTTGGACCGGGAAGGCGAGGACCAGGTGAACGATCGGGGCCAATGGACCAACAAGATGGAGTTTGTGCTCTCGGTGGCCGGGGAGATCATTGGGCTGGGCAATGTCTGGAGGTTTCCCTATCTCTGCTACAAAAATGGAGGTGGTGAGTTCACTTTGAGGTAGGCATGGTGGGGAGATAGCCGCGCCCTGGCCGCGGGCAGCGCCGGCCCGCGGCCTCCTGCCTGGACGGTGCAGCAAAATGGCAGCAAGGGGCACCCCCCTGACCTCAGCCTCCCCCTCTCTGACAGGCAGGCTGGTCCCCCAGAACCACGGTGAAGATCACACAAGCTGAACCCAGGAGCCTGCATCTTTAACGAGCGCCCTTGTGGCTCTCGCAGCCCCATTAGCCCCGATGCCAGCAGTTCAAAACCACCTGCCATGCCAGGGGGGAAAAACAGGTTTCCCCTCCCATAACCAGTTACAGCCTGGGAAACTCCCGGGGGTGGGGCTGTTCTCCCCCGTCCTAGGGGTTGGTACGAGTCGGCATCAGCTGGATGGCAGTGAGTTTTTTTGAGCTTTGGGGGTTATGTTGAACCTTCCTAATGCCCTCGCTCCTCATGGGGTGGTGACCCCCAATCATAGAATTGTCCTGGTGGCTGCTTCATCGCCGTCACTCTGTTACTGTGACGACGCGTCACGTCAACATCTGATAATCAGGATGTACTAGGTGACCCCGTGCAAGGGTTGTTGGAGCCCCAAAGGGGCCGAGACCCATAGGTTGAGAACCGCTGCTTTACGCGCATGCCAGCGGTGGACAGTCATTTCTTACCCCCAACCGGTATCACTGCAGGCCCGTGACGTGGCAAGAACCGTCTCGGGCCCCAGGCAGCATCTAGTCCGTGTGTTTGCGTCCAGGGTGGGGAGGTGGCAGCTGCCTGGAGGGGCATTGGTGGGGAGCAGAGCTGAGGGTCGGGCCTTGGGAGGGCCCAGTCTGAAGTGAGAGCAAGGAAGCCTGCTGGGTGCCTAGGGAAGGGGGACCGTTGTCCCAAACAGAGGAGAGCCCGGGCAAAGGGGAAGGCTGTGGGGAGAGAGAGCAGAAGGCATGTCTGCGAAGCAGCAGCAGGGAGGCTGGCGTGCCTGGAGAGGGAGGGCCGAGGGGGGCAGATCAGAGAGGCCTCGGGCCGGACTTCTGGGCCTTTGCTCTGGACCAGGCGCTCACCGCCACGAGCTGCCCGAGTCTGCCCAGGAGTTCATTTAGAGAGGCCGACTTTTATTACAGGCCCGGAGAGCAAACATGGGCAGGGTCATGGTGGGGAGGGGCCTGGCAGTTTGGAAAATGGTTTTCGGTGTTCTTTTGCATGCATGCCACGGGGTTGTGTAACCAGCATCACAACCTGTTTGAGGACATTTTCGTTGCCCCACCCTCCCCCCAGCCATCTCTTCTCCCATTCCACTCATGTCTTTAGCTCCTGGCAACCGAGAAGCTACCTTCTGTCTCGGTAGCATCTCATAAAATATCGGAACCAGGCAGCTTGTGGTCCTTTGTCTGGCCAGGTCCATGTTTGCTTCTGAAAGTATCTTCCCTCTCATGGCATTCATATATATGTACTGCCAACCTGAGAAACAAATGGGTGTGGGGGGGGGGGGCGAGAAATGCTCCTATCTAGAAAAGACTGTTGTATCAGAAAAGCCTGCTAAGCACTATTTATGGATCATCTGACAAGCTTTCCTGAGCACCTACTGTGTGTCATGCTATGCGTTCTGAAGACCTCTTATTAGTTCATTATTTCAAATGGCTTCACTTGATGACTCTGAAGTTTCTGGGGCAGGACAAGCAGGGCTGTGGGGCAGACGCTGGGAGTAGGGGGCTGATGACACTGTGGGGGCACAGGAAGAAGCGGCACAGACTAGAAAGGCTCAGGTCCCCAGTTTCACGTGTAGTTAGAGCTCAAGCTGTAGGTCATCTAGTCCAGCTGTCCTTTCACAGAGCAGGACACAGAGACTTGAATGACTTCCCAGGATCATAAAGCTCCCCAGAATTAGGCTCCCTGGCTGCCTTCTCCCCCTCTCACTTGGGTGGCTTGGGTGATGGCTGTGCCGTCCCTGCTGGGAGGAGACTAGCATCCTATGGCAGAGTGGAATGGACACCAGGCTGGACCTGGACATCTGACAAGTGGCAGGGGACGCCTAGGCAGTGTCATACCTGTGGTATTGATAGGATCAGTTCCTGCCCCTGTCTCTTGTGTCCTTGCCTTCACTCTGCCCCAACTCAGTGACTTCTCTTCTTCATCTTTAACACAGGCATTGAAGGAGTGGGGCTAAATCAGGCAGGGCATCCCAATCGGGTAGCTGGTCTCTAAGGATTTCTCATTCATTGTCATCGACTCAATTACAACTACAGAGCGGGGTAGAACTGGCCCTCTGGGATTCCAAAATGGCAACTCTTTTTTTTCCCCTGTAACTCTTTATAGGAGTAGGAAACCTCGTCTTTCGCCTGTGGGGCAGATGGTGGTTTTGAACTGCTGACCTTGTGATTAGCAGCCTAATGCATAGCCATTATGCCACCAAAACTTGTGTGTGTGTGTGTGTGTGTGTCTAGGAGAGTCATTATGGAGGTCCAGGAGTCAGTTTCATGATTTCAAATACCCTCATAATAAAATGTCATGGCAATTGGATTTTGCCGACCAAGCAAATGTTAGTTTTGCTTTAGAATGGAATTATACCAACTCATACCAGTGCTGATTGGCACTTTAATATGTTTCCCACTAGCAAATGCATTGAAATTAATGGATTTACTAGTCACTCAACACAGTTCTGTAGACAAAAGAAAAAAATCTTTCAAAAGAGGCAAAATCCTAAAGACAAAACCATGGTCTTTGTTGTGAAAAAAGAGCACCACTGAATTAGATCATCCTTAAGAAATCATTTATGCCCAAAAAGTATTTTATAGAATAGAGGTTCTGGGAGTGCACTTGGCAGCAGGACTAAGGAATAACGAACAGCCCAGGGAGGGCGGGCCTCCACTAACCACTGTCTCAAGTCACCCTCCCCCTGAGGCTTGCTGGGGGAGATCACCAGGCTGCCTGTGCCCACAGCCTGGGCGTCACAGAAAGAATTGTGGGACAGAATAGCCTCCCAAAGTCCGGCTTCTGATAGGTTGTTTTGAGCAGAGGACTTTTGTGGCATTGCTGCCTTAAGAAACCGGACAGATGGCTCTAGACCAGACTGGGGATGCTCCTGAGTACCACCAGGGCTCTGGCACTGCCCTTCCGCCTGCTCAGGTCCACCCCAGGCCTCCTGGAGGCAGTGTGTATTCTGACCACTTGCTCCATTAGAGGGAAGAGCCTCCGCCCAGACGGTGGGAAGGAGTTCTAGGGGAGGGCTAGAATCATCAATACCCACTGAGGTCACATGGCTCACCCGAGAGAAGCAGTCCCAGCCATCACATTAGGGGGGAATTAAGTAAATGTTTGGCCAATACGACCTGTGAGGGATATTGTATTAAATAGTCCTGGGAGAAAAGGCAGCCCCCCCCATCCTTATTGGGGGCTAGGTGCCCCCACTGACTTCCTGCAAATGCCCTCTAGGGGACCTCACCTCCTCTTCTTTTCCTGCATACACCTCTCACCTCTCAGCCTAGCCCTCTAATGACACCCAAACAACTCAGACCTGGGTTCACGGAGCTCCTAAAACCATGCTTACTGGTGCTCTGGTATGGCCCAGGCTGGAGAGACAAAGAGGAGTTGAAGGGACTCCAGGGACTTGGTGCAGAGTTCCTGGCTTGCTGCGCCCCCGAGGCTCACAAATTTCTCCACTCACACTGCTTTTGGAAGTGCAAAGTGGCATGAGCATTGGGGAGGGCCGTGTAGAAATGCCTGTCCAAGACCTAAAAACATGTCCAGAGTCTGGGGGAAATAGTTCTCTTCTGGAAATTTATAGTAAGAAGCAAACTAGACACATGTACAGGGATGCAGCCCCCAAGCTTCACTGTGGCAACATTTTAAACAAGAAGCCAATGATAAGGCACCAGTGAAATGAATTAGGATAGACGCATATAGTGGAACACTAGACAGCGTGAAAATACAAAGGCATATACTTCTTGATATGTAGAGTTCCATGGCATAAGTCGAAAACATAAAGGTTGTTAAAAAATAATAGCAGACGCTCAGGTTAGTAAAAAGAAAAAGAAGAAGAAGAAAAGAAAGAAATAGATTTGTGGGTCTCAGAAACCTGAAAGAAGAGACAATGTTTTTTCCTTGTGCCTATTTTCTCTCCCAAATAATCTGCATTCCTTTTTATTGTTATTTTTTAATGTGGACTCTTCAAAGGGCACTGCAATGCAATGCTCACGAGCAACCGCCACTGGCTCAGAGTCTCAGGTTTGGGCCACACTTTCACGTCTGTAAACTGGCCCTCAGCTCCCTCTTCTGTCCAATGGGGAGGAGCAGCGGACCCAGCTGGGGCTGTTGACATCAGAAAGCATCCGGAAGAGAGTCTGGCACGTAGACACGTGGCAATGCTTTTTAAGGTGTAAGAGATAAGCACCATTCATTTGCTCCGGGATGAACTTCTAAGATAAGGCATGTGTTGGAGGTGCTCAGGCTGAAGGTCCTCTTCAAATGTCATGTAGACAGTTTGCTGGATGTCTCTTGAGCTTGGTCTCTGGTTGGCTTGTAGGTTGCTGCTGAATTACAGGGTCGTGTAGAACTCCAGTTCCTGAGCACCTACAAAAGGACTAGCCCTCCCTACTGGTGGCCCCCTTCCCCACAGAGCCTGTTAGAAGAGGTGGCCCCCCTGAGGAGTAGGACCAGGCAAACTAGCTGCCAGGCAGTCAGTTTTAACTCCAAGGGGCACTGTGCTCTCCAGGGCTGGTCACCCGGCCTTTCTTCCCAGGTGCCGCTGGGTAGACTCAATCCCCCAAATCTTCCGTTAGCAGCCGAGCTGTCTGAGTCACCCAGCGGCTCCCTCTGAAAATTATTAGAGGGAAAAATGATTTTCTAAGGTGGTTTTGTTTGCTTGTTTTCTCTAAAATGTACCAAACAGCATTTAATGAATGTATCACACTACGCATAACACGTTTGGTTCCAAAAATAATAAACTGAGTTTGTAAAGCACACTCAGAAAATAAACAATGCATCTCTGAAGGTGTGCACCCAAGTTTTCAGTCATTTTCCTTCCAAGGCCCTTCCCATCCTCACTCAGTAGGGTTCAGAACCAGAAACTAATCCCCCTGACGGCTTACAGATAGGAGGGAGGCTGGCCCAGGTCCTTGGGAGGTGTGAGGAAGGAGGTTACAGGTGAGGGCGCTGGAGCAAAGGTCTCTGGGAGAGTGGTCCAGGGTGGAAAGGGAAGGAGGCTGAGAAAGAGTGGGGAAGCAGCTCACCCTGCCCTCTCTTCTTCCACAGGGGCCTTCTTCATTCCCTACTTCATCTTCTTCTTCTCCTGTGGCATCCCAGTATTCTTCTTGGAGGTGGCGCTCGGCCAGTATACCAGCCAGGGGAGCGTCACAGCCTGGCGGAAGATCTGTCCCCTCTTCCAAGGTGAGCATTCTCCTGCCTGAGCGCCCCCCCCAGCCCCCACCTCCTCCAGGAGGCCATCTGTCACCAGGCTTACATCCCTCCACTGTCCCCCACTCTGCGGCCACACCTCATCCATCCATTCATTGGCGTGTGCATGCATGCATGCGTTGGGGTGATAAACCCATATAAACAGGACAGATCCAGGTTAGAGGTCATTCTTTAAGAAAAACAGTACATTTTAACCAACACCAAATTAGTCCTTCAAGTGAGGGGCCCCGCAGCTGAGCTGGGAGTAGCCTGTGAGTCTCAGGGGCCCCTGAGGTCTCTAATAACTGCAGTGTGGCTGCTGCTCCTCCTGACTGACCGACTGACATCTCAGATGTCATCAGAGCTTACGCTCAGCGTTTTACATGCATGTCCTCCTTGAAGCAGGACAGATCCCCACTATCCTGCCACATGGACTTTGTTCACTACGACCCTCACCAAACGGCCAAACTCCATCACGACGGAGTCCATTTCGACTCGGTGACCCTGCAGAAGGGAGCAGTGCAGTCCCGGCATGTTTCTAAGACCGTAAATCTCTTTGAGAGTATTAAGCCACAACCCGTCTTCATGGACTGTTTAGTGGATTCAAACCGCTGAGCTCGAGGCTGGCAACCCAGTGCGTAGCCCACTCTGCCGCCAGGGCTCCCCAGACGAGTCAGTGACACCCAGCCGCTGTGCTTACCTCGCTTATTGGGTACCCGTCGCTGCAATCGAGTTATCCAAGAATCTTATTAACATCATTTCATCGATAAGTGAGGCCTGAACCCAAATCCGCCCAAGTGGAGAGTCCACGTTCCCTCCTCTGACGATACAAGGGGCAGCGCCTACCTCTCTTTACCAACAGGCCCTTAGAAACTAGAGCATCATTGCCCACATACCCCTTTGGTCATGTCCATTTTCAGGGGACCACTGGGAAACTCACAGGGTCTCCTTACGCTGAGAGATTCCTTGCAGATTTCGAGTCAAGACAGGGATACTTCCTCATGCCAGTCCCTGAGACGCCCCAGAGGCTATGCCCTCTGCTGTTCCCCCAGATGTAGGGTCAAACTGGCTGGACATAGAGGTGGGCACGGGGGGCCGCCACTGACTCCTTGCCCAGCAGGCTGGGAACAGGGTAAGGCTAGCCTGGTACTGATGCCTGGAGTCCTGGCATTCCGCTGACCTCTTGGTCCATGGGATCTCTGTAGGGGCATCAGTGAAGGACTGGACATGGTGAAGCTTGCCCTTCTCCGCAGAGTTCTGGGTGACGGCACTTCTGTTGGGTCACATGCTGTCCCTGCTTCTGTTTGGACTCAAGCAGCCATGTCATGCCCCACCCAAACCCAAACCAAGTTCACTGGCATCCAGTGGATGCCAACTCCCAGTGAACCTGTAAGACGGGGTAGAACTACTCATGTGAGTTTTCAAGACTCATTCTTTTCAGGAGTAGAAAGCCCCAGCTTTTGCTTCTGCAGCAGGTGGTGGTTTCAAACTGCCAAGGATCCAGCCACATTCGTAACCAGCCACTCAGCAGGGTCCTGTTCCCGTGCAGGGGGCAGGCTTTGTATTCTCCGGGTTACAGGCATTGTCTGGTGGGGGTGCCCGACCTGGTGAGCAAATGGGCATTTGAAAGGGACCTGGGGATGCTGGGCAAGGAGTCCTGGTGGCACTGCCTGGTAGTGTTGGACTGCTCCCCACCAAGTTGGTGATTTGAACCCCCAGCTGCTACCAGGCTGTTCATCCCGGTAAAGGGATGACACTCTCCAAAGCCCTACAGAAGGAACCCACTAAGCATGGTTTGGGGATTGGACTAGGGGTGCTGCCTTCCCAAATTGCAGCACACCCCAAGGTTGGAGATCTCGGGGGGGTGTGCACCCGTATTGGTGGGCCCACCTTCACTGCTCTCCACCTGCACTCCACTAAGGCCCTCACCAGACTTCGCCCCTCCCAGTGAGCCCACACACATGGGCACCCATAAAAACACATCGCAGGGAGCACACACAGCTTCCTTCTTCAACTGACCCAGAGCAACAGGCTTCCTGTTACGCTCCAGCATGAGCAAGGGGCTAGGGTGGTGGTGGAAGTGGCTGTCAGGCCCCTTTCCCCAGCTATATTCCCTGGAAACACTTGCTATAGGCCTTGACCCTCTTCCCCGGTCCCTAGGTTACAGAGCTGACCCCGCACCCCCCTCCTCAGAGGACTCCCCCCCCCCCCTCGCGGGCTCCTCGCCTCCCGCCTCACCCCTTCTTGGAGAGCACAGCACATTCCAGGCGGGCGGCGGCGGGCACAGTGGGCGCTTGTTTGTGTGTGCCTGTGTGAGGCTCGAAATATCCTGCCCCACCGCCAATGCCAACTCCCACAGGGGACCCTTCTCACCACCCAGCCCCAACCACCTCCCCCGGGCTTGAGCCGAAGCTGCCCCGCAGCCCAGACAAGCCCAGCCTTTCCCCAAGGTGAGGTGGGGGGGGGGGGGGAGGTTGCCAAGTCCCTTAGAAAAGGCAGTGAGGGGGGCTGCCCGCAAATGGGTGGTTCGGTTTACAGTCAGCATTGATTTTTTGACAAGCCCTCAGGCAGACGGGTTGTTTTCCAACAGCCCTTCATTAAATAGTTAGTGAGTATCGACTTCACCATGCACACGGAGGGGAAATCGCTCTGCCCCCAGCCCCACCCCGGAGCCGGGGGACTCAGAATACACCGGGCGGAGAGAGAAAGGCCTGGCTCGACCCCCAATCCTCCGCCTGCCTTGCACACCACAGGGCCAACCTCCGCCTAGTCCCGAGCACCATGAAAATCGCTGCGGGACCCGGGGGTGCGGCCGGGGGAGCGGATTCAGCCTTACACTCCGTGAGGCTTCGTGACACGTGTTCAAACAGAAGGGCGGATTTTGCACCTCGGTCGCCGCTCTTGCTCCTTGTGGCAGCGAGAGGGCCTTTGATGCTGTCAGTTGGCACATTTGTACCCCTTGCTGGTTTCTCCTGGGCTGTGGTGCTAGTGATGTCTACCAGCTGGTCCCTTCTTACTCTTTCCTCTTTCTGCCCCTTTTTATGATCCAAGTAATCCATGCTAGTAAAGGGGGGCAGGGGGAGGGACGGGGGAAGCCACCACAAAAACTAAGCAATACAGGTGGGCAAAGAGAAATTGAAGAACTTCTTTGTAAAATTATTATTTGGGGGGCTCCTGCAACAATCCTTACATCAATTGTATTCGTCACATTTGTGCATATGTTGCCATCATCATTTTCTAATCATATTTATTGAGACCTTGGTATCAGCTCCTCTCTCCCCCCTCCCTCCCCCACCCTCAAGACTCCTTGATAAATTTTTTTTTTTGGGGGGGAGGGCATCACTGCTCTCCAGTGGTGGGAGTAGGAGGCCCAGCCCCACTGCTGGAATTGAACCTCCGTCCCAGTGGGCCGCAGTCCCGCGCACAACCACTACACCACCGGGGCTCAGCCCAAGACCCCTTGATAAATTATAAATTATTGTTATTTTCATAACGTACACCATCCACACTGTCCTCTGCCTCTCTTCACCCCCCATTTCTTTTGTTTGTTCTCCTGGAGTTGAGGACGGGGGGGGTGTGTGTGTGTGTGTGTGTGTGTGTCATATGTCAATTATTGCTGTCAGTTCCCCTTTCTCCCCTTTCTTCCTCTGCCTACCTCCTACCCTCTTGATGTTGCTACTCCCATTACTGTTCCTGAGGGGTTTGTCTGTCCTGGATTCTGTGTGTCAAGGGCTCTTATCTGTACTGATGTACATGCTCTGGTCTAGCCTGATTTGTAAGGTAGAACTGGATCATGATAGTGGGGGGGGGGGGGGGGGAGAGGAAGCTAAAGAACTAGAGGAATGCTGTGTGTTTCGTCGGTGCTATACTGCCCCCTGGTTGGCTCATCCCTTCCTTGTGACCCTTCTGTGAGGGGATGTCCAATTGTCTACAGATAGACTTTGGGTCTCCATTCCAACCCTCCACATTCACATAGGAATGGTCATTTGTTTTGGGTCTTCTGAGGCCAGATAAATGATCCCTTCAACACCTTGTGATCACACAGGATGGTGTGCTTCTTCCATGTGGGCTTTGTTGCTTCCATGCTAGACGGCCACTTGTTTAACTTAGGGCTTTTTAAGATCGCAGATGCTATCATCAAATCACCATACACCACCAGCTTTCTTCATCACATTTGCTTATGCGCCCATCTTGTTTTCAGCAATTGTGTCGGGAAGGTGAGCATTGCTAGAAAAAGAGTTCTTGCATTGAGGAAGGGTTTGAGTAGAGGCCCAATGTCCATCTGCTACCTTGATACTTAGCATATAAATATAGGTTCATAGACCTATATCCCTATTGTTATATACTAATAAATTAAAAATAAATGAAAATACCATCACTTAGAGAATCTTTTCATGATGGTCTGAATAAGAGAAGGTGGGGGAAGACACTGATACATTTCAGTTGTGAATGACTGTTGATCGTGGTTAACTGCTGAGTATAAGATAAATTATCTCAAGCAGCAACTCAGTAGCTAACTAACCAGGAAGAGGGTGGAGCCAGGAGCAAAAGGGAAGATCCAGGAGTGGAGTGAGTTCTTTGGACCCTGAGACCCCTGCTCATTGGATCTCTTTGGTTCAGGAGACAGCTTGTGGTCAGAGGAGCAACGGCAGCATCACTAGAATCAGACAAAGTGGAAGCATGGGACTTTGAAAGAGAAAGAATAAAGGGATGTGGTGGTTCTCAATCTTCCTAATGCCGTGGCCTTCATCTTGTGGTGACCACCCAACCATAAAATTATTTTCATTGTGCTGAGCCCTGATGGCGCAGTGGTTGTGTGCGGGACTGCAGCCCACAAGGTTGACGGTTCAAATCCAGCAGCAGCTCTCCAGGAACAAGGCTGGGCTTCCTACTCCCACCAGGGCAGTGATGCAGGGGGCAAAATTATTTTCGTTGCTCCTTCATAACTGCCATTTTGCTACTGTTATGAATCAGGCGACTCCTGTGAAAGGATCGTGCGACCCCCCAAAGGTGTCGCCACCCACAGGTTGAGAACTGCTGGCTTAGATGGTTGGTTTGGTGATAGTTACCTGAGATTGCTGAAAGCACTGTAAGAAAAGATCTGCTGCAGCTGAAGTGAGAAAAGCTAACTTCTGGAACTGTCCTGGCAAAAGCCAGGCCGGTTAGCAATGGATGATTGATAGGGGCCGGGACCTCCTGTGTTCACTCTGCCAGAGGCCCAAATCCATTTGTGTCTGAACGGGGAGACAGCCCAAGGGTGGAGAAGAGATTAAATCCATTTTTCAAAGGGTGAAAAGTCATGTTTACCTGGCTGCACTACGGATATAGAATGTTTCTTTGACCCAATATTTTAAAATAGGTCTACAGGTGTAATGGAAAACAATAGGGTCATCGTGGGTGTAGAGAACGGGGAAGCCCCCCTTCAGCCTCTGCTTACTGAGTATGCTAAAAGAGGAGTCAGAGTTTACTCTGAATGAAGAGGCTTTATTATAAGTCAGTAGCTTGAGTTCAGAGCTGCCACCTGAGGTAGGAAATTTGCCTTCCCCCCCACCCCCCCCAGACACTTCAGCTAAGACATTTGCGTTTGTGTTTGAATGCATCGATCCAGGAGAAGTCTCTGTCCATTGGGGAAAAAAACTCCTGTTAGGACTGAGTTGAAGGGAACCAGGGAGCAGAAAGCCTTGTGTGCTTGCTGTGGAGCTCACTTGTTGAGTGGAAGCAGGGGAGAGGCAGCAATGAAGACATGGCTGAGCGTGGCCGTAGTCTGTGGTCACCCTGGTGTCCACAGGTGCTAGAGTTCAGAGAGGAGAGGAAGGACTGGTGAGTCTGGAGTTGTGTGAACTCTGGAGCTATGGGCACTGCCCCAGTCTAACAGGGCTGGGGCAGAGAGAAAAGAAGCCGGCGGATCTGAAGTGCAGGGAGGTGCATGTGGGCCCCAAGCTTGCAGCTGGCATCCATTTGACCTTGCTTAGATGACTGGGCCTGAGAAAAGAGAGAAAGATGCTTGAGGTGTATGCTGGTGTGGTTGTCTTTTGATGTCTTGCTCTGAACTGGACCTGGTTTCTGCATGCAGATACTCAAAATTCCTTGATCTGAAGAATCTTCTGTTCTCGTTGGAACATATTTATCTCCTAAGGGTGCTGGGCTTATAGGGATGGGCAAGTTGAAAATTGGTTATCTGAAAGTGGGATAGATGAAGCATGAAGTGGCTGACTCATAAGGGTTTACAGGTGTGGTCACAGTCAAAGGGGGTCATTAAGCCATCAGATATGAAAAGATAGTGGTCAGAAGAGCCAAAGGCGGCCTGCAGTGCAGTGAATTTTTACTATGACTCCTCCGGTTATCGCCTTTGCTTCTTTTACCCAACAGCCCTTCCCTGAGGACTGAGTTGGGCCAGAGGGTGGAGGAGTGGTTGGAAGAGCAGCCAGGTTCCGGGGTCCCCACTGCAGTGCTAGCCACAGGGGAGACTGGTCTCAGGGGGCACTCTAGCAGCCAAGTCCGGAGCTCTGGGGAGTGGAGACCCCAAAGGAAGCTTAGTTGAATGATGAGCCCCAGGGGCCGAGCTTGGGTGGAGGAGGTCAGATCCTACCTCCATGCTGTTTCTTCCTCCAGCCCCTGGGCACTCTCTGGTGAGTACGAGCTCTAGCCTTCCAGAGTCTGTCCTCGTTAAAAACTACAGAAGAGTGGGTGAAGGGAACCATCGGTCAGTTTAAGACAGGGAAAAAAAAAGATACATTATCAAGGGTTCATGAGGAAGGGGGTGGGGGTGGGAGAAAATGAGAAGCTGATCCCAAAGGGGTCTTTCTACCAAGTGGAAAGAAAACGTTCTGAAGATGATGATGGCAACAAGTGTACAAATATGTTTGATCCAACGGATGCGGGCATGGATTGTGCATGCATGAGCCCCAAATAAAATCATAATAGAAAACCACAACCACATCTATACTTTCAAGTGTCTATTATAAAAATGGGGCAGTATGTGGAATAGTGGTCTATAACTTGTTCACTTAGTAGAGGCTGTGAATGGCTTCCATGCTGGTGGTCTCGTTGGATAGCACCCCTAGACGGCTTCTGTGTGGATTTTGTTGTTGTGGCTGCTAATATTGGTGTCCTGGGTGTCCTTGTCTTCCTCCCTGTCCCCCGAAGGCATCGGCCTGGCGTCTGTGGTCATTGAAGCCTATCTGAACGTCTACTACATCATTATCCTGGCCTGGGCTCTTTTTTACCTCTTCAGCTCCTTCACCTCTGAGCTGCCCTGGGCAACCTGCACCAATCCCTGGAATACAGGTACAAGACCTCGTTTGAGGGCTCTGAATAGGTAACGCGTTTTTCGCAAGTAGGTTTGAGGAAGTCTGTCAGTCTCGTTTTTTCCAATAGCGTGAGCTCATCTTGTGTCTCTGTCCCACACTGGTAATTCTCACATTTCATACTATTTCATAATGCTGGGACACAATGAACAGACTGCAGGACAGTATAACCATAACTTGTCGATGCCCTCTGGAACCAAACCTGCAATAGCTCCCGTATGTCTGCGTACATCCTTTCAGCCCCGTGGGGCCGGGGGTGGCTGGTGATGACTAAACAGCAGAGTACAGAAGCTGAACGTGGCAGAAGTTGCCACAGAACACGGCGTGTGGGCTCTGGTGCCAGCTCTGCTAGCCGACCCTTCTGTGGGACCTTAGACCAGCCACTAGGAGGTGGTTGCAAAGCCAGTGGGACTGCAGATGTGGTACACAGCGTCGAGGTTGTCATCATTCACTCACTCATTCACTCAGCAGATGTTCACTGAGCACCTACTTTGGCCAAGCATGGTGTGGAAGAGCCAAGGGCGAGCAGGAACATGTACCCCTGGGGCTCATCACCTGATAGAAATAGACCGAACAGGCACCCATTGGAATGGGTGAAATCAGTCAGGAGTGCAGTAACCTTTATGAAACAGTTGGTGGGAGACACAATGGAGATAAGTAACGAGAGAGGCCTGCTCAGAGACGGGCGCAATGAGGCAGCCGGAAGGGCAGGTGCCCACCTGGTGAGCAGCATTTCAGGCAGGGGGAGGGGCAGACACAAAGCCTCAACCACGTGAGCTGTCAATTAGGCGAATGTGTGGCCCTTGGCCTAGCGACAGATTGCCTGTGAGGACTGAGTTGTGCCAGAGGGTGGAGGAGTGGTTGGATGAACAGCCAGGGTCAGGGGGCCCCACAGCAGTGCAAGCTTCAGGGGAAATGGGTCTCATGGAGGACTCTAGCAGTCAAGTCTGGAGACTCTGGGGTGTCGAGGCTCTAAAGGAAGCTGCTGTGTAAGTGTGAGGCCATAGGAGGGCCTGGGTGGCTGGGTGGGGGTTGGGGGGATATGAAGGTGCAGGTAGTCCTGTGGGTATCAGGGATGTGAGACTCACCAGACTGCAAGGCCAGACACCTGAGGGGCAGTAAGTTGACCTTGCTCCTAGAGGACACTCATCTGACCTCTCCTTATCTCCCACAGAGCACTGCATGGACTTTCTGAACCACTCAGAAGCCAGAACCACGCCTTCTGAGAACTTCACTTCACCTGTCATAGAATTCTGGGAGTAGGTGGTGGGCCTGGTACCCCAAGTGGAGGGAATCTGCTTATCTAAGCCCTGGGATCTGGGGTGCAAGCTGAAGACACTTTGTGCATGCTTTTCCACATTACCCTCCCACTCACACCCTGCCCCCATCCCACACATCACAGAGGGATGCTCACCCCTACCTCCAATACCTACACACGTATCCACAAATGTCTATCCAGAAGCACACATCTCTCCATCCATAACCACTTATGTCTATGCTTTCATGTTTGTCCTTTCTCTTACATCTCCCCACCCCCACCCCACCCTCACACTCATCCAACTTACACCCACTTTTTCTGCCCACCAAGGTCCAAAGTTGTGCTAGAAACAGCTGGTATCTACACAGGAGAGCTGATTGCGTACATCTCTTCCCAACTCTGCCCTGTGACAGCAGGTTGGTAGCTTGAAATCAGCCACAGACACGGGCGAACATTATCCTCACTCCTCCACACGACAGCACCTTCCTATTCACACCTGCGCCATACAAGTTCACCTGTATTCTCGTCAGTCTACCTATACCCTCACACTGAACCAGAACCCGCGCACCAGGCTCCCATGCGCTTGTGTCCACACTCACCCTACCACCCCCATGCATCCTCTTACACTCCGCACATGTACACACCCTTCCAGGAATCCTATCCTCACATGTATCTCCATACAATCTTCACACGCACACCCGCACACATGTCCATCGCCCATCTGTATCTTAGATTCTAACACACACACTCAGCCCCTCCCTTTGATGCCCATATATTTACCCATCAACCTGTGTCGTACACACCCACACTCTCGGCATTCACTGAAGATGTCCGAGGGCACAGTGGATTACCCGGTGAGCTGCTTAACTGCAAGGTCTGCGGTTCAGACATACCAGCTGTTCCGCGGGAGAAAGACGAGGCTGCCTGTTCCTGCACAGGTTTACAGTCTTGCTAACACTAAGGGGCAGTGATCCACTCACTTGGATCCAATTCGGTGAGCTGGAATCCACTTGACGGCGATGGCCACGTTCCTTTAGACTCACGTCAGAAGGACAAAAACATCTGTGAATAACCACGGATTGTTCTAGCAACCAGGGAACCAGGGGCGGGCAGATCTCGGTGGAACATGGCACAGCCAGGGACGTAGGGAGTCTTCAAAACTCATTGTCATTGAATGGATTCTGATTCATAGTGATCCTTGGATGGGTCGAACTGCCCCGGTAGATTTCCAAGGCTGTAACCTTTTGGAGGTGCATAGAGCCTCTTCTTCCTCCCATGGACCAGCTGGTGGATTTAAACAACTGGCCTTGTGGTTAGCAGCCTCACATAATCCATTACACCACCAAGGCTCTTGGGAGGTCGGGATGGGGGCGGGGAAAGTCCTGGAGTATGAGATATAGGAATCAGAAGCCTTGGCGACAGAGGCACACTGTCCCCCTTTTGCCTCTCACTGGCTATTCAATTTTGCCACCCCTCAGGAAACGGGTCCTGGGCATCACCTCGGGCATCCACGACCTGGGGGCCCTGCGCTGGGAGCTGGCCCTGTGCCTACTGCTCGCCTGGGTCGTCTGCTACTTCTGCATCTGGAAGGGGGTCAAGACTACAGGCAAGGTGAGGTATCCCAGCTCCACATAAGCTCTCAGTGGTCCCCCAAAACCAGGGTTTTGTCTCACTGGGGTTCCTCTGGAGAACAGAAAGAGGGTGTAGTCAAGGGTACCCGTGAGTAGAGTCATGTTTAGCAAACATCAAGACCGTGTTTTAGGGGAAATGACCAACTGACTCCCCAAATGAGGTGGTGGTTAAAGGGATTCTTGCCAAGGTTGGACAATAGGCAGCTTGTGATGGAGAGGAAATTCAGACTTCAGCACTTCCAAGTCAGATAAGCTGAGCCGGATAACTGCGCATCTGAAAGCAGGCAAGGGGTAGGATATGCTGGCTTCTCTGATTAGCTATGCATCTAAGCAGCTCCTGCAGCCATCTCCCCCACCCCATCCCCCACCATGTGTGCATTGTTAAGAGTAGCCATGCTGGAGCTTCAAACTGGCTCATTCTGATCGCACCTCCCTGCTGTGAATTTACCATTGTACTCCAGATACACTGACTCCAGACTGTACATCTGAACAAGATCCTCAGGTGGCTTTTTATAGATCCCCCGATTCTTTGATTCTTACATACATACATCAGAGTCCTCGGGGATCTTGTTAGTCTCTCAGATCCCTTCCACTGAGCTGTATGGCTCGGGGGCTTGAACCACCAACCCTGTAGTTACCAATCCAATGCTTACTTGAAGACAATGATGCCACCACCGGGCTCCTGTGTTAAACCTGTAGTTCAATTAAAATACTAATAAAAGAGCTGAGCTTGATGGGGAGCCCAATGGGTCACCCTCTGTGTGTCCGTCCCCAAGATGCCAAGACACCCATTTTTGTCAGCGTTTAGACCACTGCTGCTGCCCCAAGCTTATGCCTGGAAAAGTACACTCTAAATTCTACTAAATTCTACTACCAACCCCCCCACCCCCAGATCACTGTACAAACCTGGTCATCCTCGGTGGGGAGTCCCACCCTCACCGTGGGTGTGGGGAAAACAGCCAGGGAAAGGGATTAAGAGAGATCAGACTCTGAATTTAAAAATAGTCTTTGAAATGTTATGGACTGGAAGTTCATACCCCTTGCTGCCCTTCCTCCTCCCCCTCCCCCGCCCCTTCTGATTCCTATCTCACACTTGGGGAGTATGAGGCCCACTGGAATGTGTTATAAAGGAAGGTGTGGAATGTTTCACCCGCTCACCCACTCAGAGTCTCTGCAAGGTTGTGTGCTGGCTGTGACTCATGCTGCCTGGAGAGGGTGACAGGTGGACCACCGTGTCCCACTCGTCCTCCTCCAGGAATAACCTTGACTGGCTTCCTTTCCAGGTGGTTTATTTCACAGCCACGTTTCCCTACCTGATGCTGATTATCTTATTGATCCGGGGCATCACCCTTCCAGGAGCCTATGAGGGCATCATCTATTACTTGAAGCCTGATTTGTTCCGCCTCAAGGATCCCCAGGTAGGCTCTCCGTTGGGGGCTGTTTCCAACCTCCAATCAGACCTACCCTTTTGCAAGATCTTCTCTCTGGGATCAAAAGTAATGGATGCCTACTGTCGAAAAATTAGATAGCATAGAAGAAAAATTCTTAAAGGGACCCAAAAAACCCCTCACGATTCATATATAATCTGTTAGCAGTTCTTTATCTTTCAACTTTTAAAAGTTTATTAGTGCTTTAACATTGCTGAGATAATTGCACATAAAGAGACAGAGTTTGATCATTTTTTCTTGACCTTTAAATTAAGAACATATTAAATATTGCTCTAAGTGCTTACTGAGTTGAATTCACTTATAAATATCATATTTCATACTGGCATAATACTTGTTTTATGCATTTTCATTCATTGATTCAATCTTCAACAAAAATGGACCCAGGAACCATTAAGTGCTGGTGACTGTTCTGGGAGTTGTTGAATGGCCTGAGTTGCTAGCAGGCTTGGCTGTTAACCAGGAAAGTTGCTGAGTGAAGTTGGTGAGTGAACTAAGAGGTGCCTTGAGTTCAATCAGAGGTGCGTTGGAAGAAGGTCCAGCCAGGAAAGCCTCTCAGTCACGGGCCCTCTCTGACATACATGGGGGCGCCATGAGTTGGACTTGACTTATCAGCATCTGGGAACCTGCTGCCGTCCTAGGGCCATTTACCAGACAGTGAACCAAACATCCCCACGCCCTGCCCTCTGGGCACCCACACCTTAGCAGATGGGCCACCACTGAAGGTGCTCAAGCAAAAATTTACTTGTATGTGATAGCAATGCTATTGGTATATCGCTTGAGCATTCTCTTGGCTCACCTTTCTCTGGAATAGGCATAAATGTGGGTCTCTTCCAGTCAGTTGACAAAACATCTATCTTCAAATTTCATGGCACAGACCAGTGAGGGCTTCCTGTGTTTCATCAGCTTGCCAAAACTTTCCTATTGGTATATGTATCAATTCCTGATGCCTTGTTTTTGGCTAATGCTTTCAATTTAATTTGAATTTCTTCCTTCAGCACCATTCATTCTCCATCATATGCTCCCTCCTGATGGTCGAAAGTCAACTACTTCTTTTTTGGTCCAATGATGGTGTGTTTTTTCAATATTCTTTGGATGCTTCTGGCATTGATTAATATTTTGTCCATAGAACATTTCACTATTGAAACTCAAGGCTTGAATTTTTACTTGAGCTCTTTCCATTTAAGACATTGCAAGGGTAGCGAATTATTTAATGTGGCTCTTATCAAAATCTCTAACTCCCAAGTGGCCTTTTTTTTTGCCTGGGTCTGGTAAGGAGGTGGAGGAAGATGCTGATAGGGTTCACCTGTGAGTATGGTGAACAGGAGTCCCTGGGATGTCATTCTGCTGTGTATAAGATGAGTTCTTTCAGAGCCAGAGGAAGGCTCTCACCACCAAGTAGGGCCAGGAGGGAACCAAGTCCTCTAGACCCAAGACCCCTGCGCAGTGACCCTCCTGGATCCGGAAGCCAGCTCGGAGAGGAGAGGAGCCCGAGAGAACCAGGAGCCGGAGCAGGAAGCAGAGTGGTGGACTTCCCAAACCACGGAGCAGGGAAAGCCAAGAGCTTTTGTTTGGGAATCTGGCTTACAGCGCGGGGTGCTTCAGGGCACTTAACTCGGGAAGCTGGGCTTGCTGACCCACAGAGCTTATGCTGGATGCCTTTGGGTTGAGGCTGAGAGCAGAATGTGGAGGGCCCTTTGGGCATTTATCAGCAGGCCTGACAGAACTTCGTCAGATGTTCTGATGAACAGCTCTACTCTGGCATTTTCACTGTCTGCACAGCCCGTTAACTTCTTGAATAAACCCTTTAATCATGAACTCTGTCAGAGTTCTGTGTAGTCACTGGCATGGATATTAGAAGCCAGGGCGGTAAAAGAGAAAACACGGCAAAGTAGAACAATGCAGACACGGCGAGCCTGTTCTTCCTGACGGGTTCCCGACCTCTAGGGCTTTGCACGCTTTCTTAATAATTCTTGACTTTGTCTTCTCGAACTGCCCATACAAAATTTCGATCCAGCTCTTTGATGTCATCCTTCCTTCATTTGCCTTGGCTACTCTAAAATGAAGATCAAGTTTCAGCATTTGCTTTGGCCTTTTCAGTGGCCTTTTGCTTTTTCTCATGGGTGATGTGCTTGGTGGCCTCCCGCAGCGGTCAGGTCTTCTGTCATGAGGGGTCGGTGCAGTAAATCTGTCCTTGAGATCTTCTCAAAATTCAGGTAGGGTAGATTCCAGCGTATAGTGTGGTTCTTGTGAACTTGTTTTCATGTTCTTCGGCTTTCCCTGAACTTGCACTTATGAGCAATTGGTGGTTTGTTCCACTGTCAGTCAGAGTTTTATTGACTGGATGTCCTTCTGGGTCAGCGGTTCTCAACCTTCCTAATGCCTTGACCCTTCAGTACAGTTCCTCATATCGTGGTGACCCCCCAACCATAAAATTATTTTTGTTGGCTGAGCCCCGGTGGCGTAAGTGGTTGAGTGCGGGACTGCGGCCCGTGGGCTTGGCGGTTCAAATCCAGCGGTGGCTCTCAGAAGCAGCACTGGATAGCACCCACGACCACCAGAGGCAGTGATGACCCCCCCCCAAAAAAATAAAACAAAATATTGGCTGAGCCCCAGTGGCGTAGTGGTTGTGCATGGGACTGCGGCCCACTGGGATGGAGGTTCGATTCCAGCTCCATGGAGCAAAGGCTGGGGCCTCCTACTCCCACCACCTGAGGGCAGTGATGCCCCCCCCCAAAAAAAAAAAGAAAAAGAAAAAGAAAAAAACTTATTTTTTTTGCTACTTCATCACTGTCATTTCGTTACTGTTATGAATTGGGCAACACCTGTGAAAGGGTCATGCGACCCCTAAAGGGGTCACAACCCACAGGTTAAGAACCGTTGTTGTAGGTGGATAGATAACATATCACAGACAATATTGTACTTCAGAGTAGATCCTGAAATATCATTTTTGATGACTGCAATGTCATTCCTGTTGAATCTGTCACTCCTGGCACAGTCAATCCCAAATTCTAATTATTAATAGATATTTACAGTTGTGTTGGTACATGTCACATTCTGATCATTACCACATTTTTTGGACCTTAAGATGCACTCTTTCCCCTCCAAAAGTGGGGGAAAACAGAGGGTGTGTTATGGTGTGAAGGTGTGGTGCCCCTTAACATTTGAGTATACTGCTGCTATTTGGTTCAGAATGTGTTTTCTTTGACTTCCTGCTCTAGAAATTGGGTGTGTCTTACAGTCAGGTGCATCTTATGGTCCAAAAAATACGGTAATATACTTGCGGTTGTTTCTTTTTTCGAGCCATGCCCCATCAGCAAATGAAGGCCCCATGACTTGATTCCCACTCGCTTTCCTCCTGTGCTTCATTATGAGCCACTCTGCTTTGAGAAGGCAGCTCTTCAGTCAGAGAATGAGTGTCTTCCAGCACAAAGGCTTCATCTTCTGACTGTTTCTGACAATCTTCTGCTTCCTTCAGGCGGTTTTCAATGTCTAACAGTGATCTGATGCTGCCTGTAAGGTTTTCCATGACTACTTCTGCCCAAAGCAGACAGTCTGCTCCTTCTCTGTAAGCGCGGTTAAAACCTGCTTGCTTTGGGTGACCCTGCTGGCATCTGAAATACTAGTGACCTAGTGTCTAGCACCATGGCAACACACACGCCACTCACCAACAAATGGTGGTGCTTCTATGGAATCCTGGTTAAATACTCAGCTACTAACCAAAAGGTTGGTTGGTTGAACTCACCAGGGGTCGTGTGTGTGTGTGTGTGTGTGTGTGTGTGTGTGTGTAAGCCATGGCCATCTACTCCTGTCAAGTTACAGCCCAGGAAACCCCTGGGGACAGATGCACCCTTGTCCGGGGGCGTGGCTATGAGCTATAATTGACTGACTCGTATGCACACACCACAACGTGCCACCTAGACTTCCTGGGTGGTCCAGAGGGTCAAAGCACTTGACTGCTGCCGGAAAAGCGGAGGATGGAGTCCGCCCTGAGATGCTTCGTTTAAGAAAGCCCAGCCATCCACTTTGAGCGGCCTTAGCCACAGGAAACCCTGTTGGAGGGCAGTTTTAGTCACACATACACAGGGCAGCCGTGGTTGGAACCCATTCCATTCAACGCCATGGTGACTAGTCAGCTGTCCAGGGAGCAGAAGTTCAAGGTGGTCCCTCTGGGGAGGAGATCATGATCTAGACAGAGGAGGGCGAGGAAAGGTGGAGTTGGTCAGTAGGGATAAGGCTCTAAGGAACTACAGCTCGGAGCGGTGGGCCGTGGAGTCTGAGACTCTGGCCACTCTTCCCTGGGGTGCCAGGCCCCGCTGGGCTCTCTCCGCCTCGCCCTGTACCATTCTTGGGGGCCGGTGTGTGTCTCACAGGTGTGGATGGATGCTGGGACTCAGATCTTCTTCTCCTTCGCCATCTGTCAAGGGTGCCTGACAGCCCTGGGCAGCTACAACAAGTACCACAACAACTGCTACAAGTAAGGAACGGATGGTTGGTGTGGTGGGGGTGGGGGATCCTGGCCATGCTATGCTCTAAGCAGGGCAGGAGGCCTGGGGATGGGCACCCCAAAAGGAACCGATACTCAGTACCAGGGCCCAGGCATTGCTTTTTATGACCAGGGGTCACGAGTTGGGAGAAACTGACGTCTGCTTTCTTCTTCTCCTTTTTTCTCCCCACTTTACCGCCCTCACTTTTGATTGGGGGGCCCTGTCTCATCCTTCTCTTCCCCTCCGCCCCCCTTGGTTCATGTCTGTCCCATTTCCTTTGATCCTTTCCCCTTCTCTTTCATCTTTACCTCTTTACCCTCTGACTGTCTTGACCTCTCCACCGCTGCCTCCACCCCACGGTTGATTTCTCCCCTCCTCTTTGCCGCCTCTCCATTTGTCTGCTTGTCCCCCCTCTGCCCGCCCCCCTCCCAGGGACTGCATCGCCCTCTGCTTCCTCAACAGCGCCACCAGCTTCGTGGCTGGCTTCGTGGTCTTCTCCATCCTGGGCTTCATGTCTCGGGAACAGGGGGTGCCCATTTCGGAGGTGGCCGAGTCAGGTAGGTGCTGGAGACCTTCCTGCAGGAAGGCCAGCATCCCAGACACTGGGTGACGGAATCTTCTAGCCAGGGTTCCATGCACTTGGGAGGGAGTGAAGAGGAGGGAGAACAGGATGGGTGGTGGGGTGGCGAGGAGAGGTGGAAAAATGACCCATTGGTGTGTGTGCCGGAGCCTGGTCGAGCAGGACGATGGGTGAAATCGCTGCGACCTCTTACATCTGCTCTCTCTCTCTCTCTCTCTCTCTCTCTCACACACACACACACACACACACACACACACACACAGTCTCGGATGGTCTCGCTCACTCGTTCACACCCTCTCACGCACACTAACTCTCCCCGGACTCATGATTTCACACACTCTCCCTGTCTCCTTCACTTGCAAGCTGACACGGTGCTTGAAGAGCAGGCTCTTAGCTGAGGGCAGGTGTGCCCGGAAACACCCCTGATTGTGCCCTGTGCCCGGCAGGTCCTGGCCTGGCCTTCATCGCGTTCCCCAAGGCTGTGACCATGATGCCTTTGTCCCAGCTCTGGTCCTGTCTCTTCTTCATTATGCTCATATTCCTAGGATTGGACAGTCAGGTACGTCCCTCTGCCCCCACCCCCACCCCGCTCCCCCCTTGGCCAGTGCCTGCCTTTCCCGCCACTCTCCTCTTCCAGGACCCTGCCCTGCTGGGCAATCCAAACACTCTGCTCCAGGGTCCAGGGTGCTCCCTGGGGCTGGTTGGGGGAGCCCATGCGGGATTCTTCTGTGAGGGAGTCACTTGAGTTACTCCTGCGATTTTTGCTGCTGGCCACCCCAAGGCACCCCCAAGCCCCCTCCCACACCTCCTGCTGCTCGGCTCCAGCCCCCCTGGGCCGACAGACCACGCTCTCTTCTGCCCTCACTGTGCAGCCAGCTGCCTTCTCCCCCTCCCAGCTCACTGCTCCTCTCCCCGCATTCCTGAGGGCTGCCGTGCAGGGGGTGGAGGCGGGAGGCCCCACGTTTTCTGCCGTCTGACCGCCCATCGCTGTGGCCCCCACGCCTCTCCCGCCCGCAGTTCGTCTGTGTGGAGTGCCTGGTGACGGCCTCCACCGACATGTTCCCCAGGCAGCTCCGGAAGGGCGGGCGGCGCGAGTTCCTCATCCTGGCCATCGCTGCGGTGTGCTACCTGGTGGGGCTCTTCCTGGTCACCGAGGTGAGTGGACTCCAGGGCGGGGAGCTGTGAGGGACCCAGCATGGAGCCCCTCGGAGCCCTGCAGTGGACTTATTGATACTGCCAGGCCGCAGGGCGCGCCCCATGAAATGCACCTGCACTAGTTAAGTCTCTCTGGACTGCAAGAGACAGAAACCAAATGCTTGTCCACAGGAGCAGAAAGGGCCCTTGGGGGATTTATGGGGCCAGGTAGCTGACGGGAAGCCGGCAGACATCCTGGTTTGAGGCGCGACTGGATCCCATTGCCCGATGTTGTCAGGAATGCCCTTTCCTCCGGGAACAGTATTCAGGGCAGGTTTTCCTTCTGCTGATGTGACACCCTGTTTACCTCCTCCCATCTCCCGCAGCCCAGAGCAGGGCCTTTTTGGGAGAACACAAGATGCCAGCTAGGGCAGGGACACCCCACCTCAAGGGAGCATGTTGGAATGAGGAGACTGCTGGGTAGAGGGGAGAATCTGTGCCCACCTCTGCCCACAGGGGTTGGAGAGTCTTGGCCGGCACATGAATGAGGGGTGGGAGGGTGGGGCGGGCAGGCAGGGCCAAGGCCTTTCCAGTGCAAGGCATTGGCAACTCCATAAATAGCTACATTAAAGCTATTTATGTGTAAGGCAGAAACCTGCTGGAGAGGGGAAATGCAATCACCTTGGGCTGAAATAAGCCGTGGAGAAGTGGTAAGGCGCTGCCCAGGCGGAAACCTCTGACAAGAAGACCCGTCCGAAATGCAGCTCTCACAGGTTTCGATGTGCAGAAGCGACCGTGGAAGTCCACACTCGCTCGCTCACTCACTCACGGCTGGGCAGATGGCGCCCCGCTGGGCCTTCTGTGAGCGTGTGCCCTCTGACCCCGTGGGCCACAGCTTCAGCGCCTCTCCTGTGTCCACAGGGCGGGATGTACATCTTCCAGCTGTTTGATCACTACGCCTGCAGCGGCATCTGCCTGCTCTTCCTGTCAGTGTTTGAAGTGATCTGCATCAGCTGGGTGTATGGTGAGTAGGTGGGGGGGTGGGGGGAAGCAGAGCTCAGAGCCCAGCGTGGGGCAAGGTTTTCCCAGGAAGAACGCTGCCCTCCAGGCGTTGTGCTGATGTTTGGGGTACCTCCCGCCCCCTCCGTCACTGGGAATTTTGTCCTGCTGGGAATCCTGACATCCCTGGTCCCACAGCAGGCAGAGTGCAGCATAGTAGAGTACCTGGTGGACTCCCGCGCTCAAGGTCGGCAGTTCAAAACCACCAGCTGCCCACAAGAGAAAGATGAGGCATTCAACTCCCACACAGAGTTACGGTCTGGGGACCCCCCTACCCCGGGGGGGGGGGCAGTTCCACTCTGTCCTCCAGGGTCTCTGTGAACCCAACTCACTCCCCTCGACAGCGTGAGCACAGGGGTTCGTTCGGGAGCTGGAGCCCTGCCCACAGCCGGCTCAGTGAGAACCTGAGCTCCTCGAGTGGCGGAGTGACAGGAAGAGGCCAGAGGCCCTTGGCCGGTGGACGTCTAGTCCGAGGGGACTCTGCACATCCTCTTTCCAACGATGAGGTCATCACCCAGGCTTTGCTTGAATGCCTCCTTGACAGGAAGCTCATGCTGCGATTTTGAGGTCCTTGTCCTTTCCGTGGACACCAGGTACCCCCAACATCAGAGAGAGCCAAGTCAACGGTCCCCCGCCCCCCTGCATCAGGTCAACAGCCAGGGGGGCCCTTTCAGTGCTGACCGACTGACCACCGTTGCCACTGCCACCTTGCCTGTGACAGGACACTTGCGGTGTCCACCGGGTCCCTCGGTGGTCAGGGGTGCCGGCGGAGGACTGCTCCTGAGAGCCTTCAGTAGCTGGTGGTTCCGAAGTCTCTCTCTCTCTCTCTCTCTCTCTCTCTCTCTCTCTCTCTCTTTCTCTCTCTCTCTCTCTCTCTCTCTCTCTCCTCCAACCTTTGGAGATGTAACTGGGCATACTCACCAGGTGGCCTCCCCTGACAACATGGGAGGAGGAGAAGCCTCTATATACGGGCATCTACTCTGTGTCAAGACCACTGGTGTGCCAGCCGCTCTCTAGCTCACCATCCACAAGCAAGGGGGCTCAGAGGGGTTTGCCTTTTCTAAGCTCCACCAGGGAAGGCCACGCCCGTGTCACCAGGAGCAGGGCCAGGGGATGAGTAGGTGCTAAGCCCCCCAGGACTCAGGGAAGCAGTGGGTGGGTGTGAAGGGTGGTATTTTGCTACTAGGAGCTTGGTGCCCTTTCCCTTCCTTGGGGAGGGCTCTGCCCTTCTTTGCTCAGGCCCTTCCTGCTGTCTGAGACTCTTCCCAAAGCTGTTCTGCGAGGACGTGCCCAACCTAGTCACCTAGCTCCTTACAGGCCACGGCCGGAGCCGATGCTGGCTCACTGCAAACACACAGAAAGAGCTGCCCTGTGGGTTCCCCAGACTGGTCACTCTCCTTGGAGCCAGAAGGCCTCTTCCCTCTCCTCCTTGGAGAGCCTGATGGCTTTAAGCTGCTGACCTTGCGGGCCACAGGCCAGCTTGAAACCCACTGCACCCAGGGCGCCTCGGCTCTCTCAAAAGGCGGTGCCGGGTAAGCCGGAGCGGGGTGTGCTCGCCCGGTGACACCAGGCTCTCACCCAGGTTGGACTGAGAAGAAAGGAGTTGAGTCCCTCGTATTGGGACTCCACGCACTGGTGTGACCTGGGAAGGTATTTAGTGGGGTCGAGGGTGGTCACTGTGAGAAGGCTGCCTCTGCCTGAAACCAGAGCCTAAGGACATTAGACAGCCAGGCCAGCTGATGGTTTCTTTCCTTCTTTTTTCAATAAGTCATTATATTGGGGAGGGGGGTCTTACAGCTCTTATCACAACCCATACATCAGCTGTGTCAAGCTCATTTGTGCATATGTTGCCATCATCATTTTCAACACACTTTCTTACTACTTGCGTCCTTGGTATCTGCTCCTCCTTTTCTCGTCCCTCTCCCACCCTCCCCTCCTCGTGACCTCCTCGGTAAATTATGAAGGATGATGATTATTTTCATATCTTACACCACCCACTGTCTTCCTTCACCCATGTTTCTGTTGTCTGTCCCTCTCAGGGTGGGGCTGGGGGTTATGCATCAATCATTACGATCAATTCCCCTTTCTCCCCCCACCTCTCCCCTTCCCCTCATGGCATCACTGCTCCCATTACTGTTCCTGGATTCGTGTGCTATTATGTGCTCTTATCTGTACCAATGCACATGCTCCAGTCCAGCTGGATTTGTAAGGTAGAACCGGGGTCATGATAGTGGGGGTGGGGGTGGGGGGAAACTGGCCCATGGTTTCGTGAGCACAGACACACGCTCTTCTCACCACGTGGAAATGGAAGCTCAGGGGCGGTTCTTGCAGCATACGGACCTTTGTCCTCGTCCCGGTCTCCAGCCCCGTGTGGGTTCCATGTGGCACGCCTGAGCCACGCCGGCCTGCGCTTTCTCAGACGTGATCAGAAACGGAATCCGCTCTGCCGTGCGTGGGCACAGGCGAGCACTTAAGAGGCTCCGGACCCCGCTTCTGGACTGACATCATCTCTGCAGTGGGGATGTCCTGTCTGTGGGGAGACAGGAGGACCGACCCGGAGGGGCACGTGGCCCCGCTCCCACCCACCCCCTTGCCTGAGGCGGGAGCTTCAGGACCCGTTTCCCTGTCCTAGTTTGAAAGTAAGGGTATTGGGGAAGAATCCAGAGCCACGGGAGTCCTTCCCCACACCCAAGAAGTGTCCTCCCCCTCCCGCCGCCACACTCCTCCACACTCCCTTGCCCCCTCAGGGGCAGACCGTTTCTATGACAATATTGAGGACATGATTGGCTATCGGCCGTGGCCTCTGGTGAAGATCTCCTGGCTCTTCCTGACTCCCGGACTTTGCCTGGTACGTGCCCGCTTGGGAGCTTGGCCAAGGAGGGCTGCAGCCTGGGGCTCTGGGCCTTGGCAGCTGACCCATCCCCGCTTAGGGCTTCTCCTCCTGGCCTGGCCCTCGGGGCCATCCTGTGCATCTGCCTGTCTGCCCGCCATGACCATCTGACCTAGTTCAGCCAGCTCCCTTTCTCCCAGCACCCGCCCCCTTCTGCACACTTCTGTCCTTTCTGTCAGTCACTCCCCGGCCTGCTTCGATGTCTCCTCCTGTCCCTGCCCTCGGCATGAGTCCTGTGTGCCCCCTCCCCACCCCACTCCGACTTGCAATAGCTTCAGTCATTCCACCCTATCGAAGTGCTGTCTCTGTCCTTGACCGTGCCGCAGCCGAGGGGAAGGGGCTCAGGGTCTTGGTCTTTCTCATTCCAGGCCACCTTCCTGTTCTCCCTGAGCAAGTACACGCCTCTGAAATACAACAACGTCTACGTGTACCCTCTCTGGGGATACTCCATCGGCTGGTTCTTGGCTCTCTCGTCCATAGCCTGTGTCCCCCTCTTCGTCATTGTCACCATCCTGAAGACCCAGGGCTCTTTTAAGAAGGTAGGTGGCTAGGGAGAGGGTCTTTACTGAGCGGCGTTGAACCTAAGGAAGTCTTATCGACCCATTGTCAGGAAAGCCTTCCCAAGAGCCCCTAGCAGAATTCTGCTTCTGTCTCACTGACGAAAATGTCGTCTCGGACCCTGTCATGCACGCTGGTCTCGAGGGAGAAAGGCATTGAGAACGGGGCTGCAATGGCTCCGTGCTCCACAGAACAGTCACAACAGCAGTAACGGTGGCGCTACTCAGAAAAAGGAAAGCAAACTGGTCATTATTGAGGAGATAATAATGGCCATCAAAGTCAAAGCGAGAACAAAAACCAGACACGGATGGAGTACTCGCTGTCCCACTCGAGGCACCGTGCTCAGTGGAACAGATCTGACACAACAACTCTGCGAGTGGGTGGTCTTCTCTTTGTTCTGCAGGTGAGCGGATTCAGGCGTGAAGTGGGTGGCCTAAGAGCGATCACACAGGCAGTCAGGAGCACAGCTAGGACTGGAAACCCAGCACTCCACGCTCTTAATGTCGACGCCGCTGCCTCATCCTCAGAATGTGACTCGTCTGTTCATGCTGGGCGGAGCTGTCTCACGCTGAGCTCTGACGATACCGACAGGAAGAGACAGCTCGGCCTCCCTCGCCCACAGCACCCGCTCACTCTCTCCTTTCCCCCACAGCGCCTGCGGCAACTCATCGCTCCTGACCCCAGCCTGCCGCAACCCAAGCAGCCTCTGAACCTGGATGGGAGTGTTGGCCAGGACTGCAGGCCCAACTCAACCAGGGAGGAGCTACTAGCCGGGCAGAAGGAGACCTACCTGTAGGATGTGACCAGAGGTTGGGAGAGGGTTCTGAGCCAAGAACCTAGGTCCACCCTATGCTCAGTGCACAGCCGCTGTCTGTGTCCTCTACTCAAGCCCTGCTGGGAACCTCTGGGGGGCCCCAGGTGGACTTCTCTCTTCAGCGGGAGAAGCTTCTCTGGGGGCGGGGGGGGGGGGGGACAAAGACACTACCATTGGAATTTGCCATGCTGTGAACATGCTTGTTCTCCATTAGAACACACCATCTTATTTATAAAGGGTGGTGGTCTATCTGGAGACCACCATTTGGTTATCGCACAGTGCACTGTGAGGGGGATCCCCATTGTAGGGGTGTCTCCCAGGAAGCACTTACTCTACTTGTGCATTGGAATGTACCCCCACGACGGACCTGGAGACCCCCCCAATGGAGCACACCCTACTGGAAATGGCAACGCGACCCATTGGACTCCGAAGTTCTTTCCAGGAGACCAGCTCTGGTGAGGGAAGCTCTTCCCGGAGCTTAGCATGCTGCAGCCTCCTCGAGGGAAGGAACTAGAGGAACATCCTGGCCATGATTGGCTGGGGAGCTCTATGATGCCATCTCTCCAGCCATCCCCAGCTCCCTTCCGAGTCTCATGCACCGCTTCTTGCAATGTGGTCCCCAACACAAGGAGCACTGGCACGGAGAAGACTAGGAGATGGACCCTAGACCTTATCAACACACAGCACGAACAGTTCTACTCCGTCATCCCTGTGTCGGGGCAGACAATGCTTATGGATCACAGATCCCTCCTAAACACCGTGCACCAGGGAGTTTCAGTCAATGTCCGTTCCTGAGGCCAATCCCAAGCCCGCCTTTTCACCAGTGAAAGAAACTGAGGACTGAGGAGACTTTGTCAAGCGCAACAATTTTATAGGGCCGGAGCTCAGAGGAAAGCCTGGTCTCCTTGTTCTCCGCTCACAATTCTTTGCCTAACGGCAGCCCCAGCCCCCTCCTGCCCCCTAACCTCAGTTAACAAGCATGTGTGGGTCTCCTGCCACTGTGGCTGCTTTACTTGACCTCACGTTGTTGAAGTGGTGGGAAGAGGGGTCCGCTCAGTGGGAAGGGGAGGACGTAGCTCGCCAGAGAGTGGCTGCTACCCTGCTGTGTTTTCCTTACCATCTCGTACTCCTGTCCCCACGCTCCTGCTCTGAGCCTTTTTGTTCTGGTCCCAGCCTGTCCCCATCTCCAGTGGGCTCCGTCTGAGGAGCTGGTGAGAGTCCAGTGGACTCCACCCTCGGTGGAGGTGGGTGGGAGGAGCGGGCGTGGACACCCTAATGCCTCGCTTTCTCCGCCATTCCTGTTCCTCTTCCCCACACTGAGCCCCACCCCTCGCCATACCCCAATCGTGTCAGCCCTTTCCCTGCTTGGGGAAAGACTTCCCAGAGGAGCAAGGCAGGCCATGGCTCAGTCCAGGGTTCCTATGTCCCCCAGAGAAGCGAGGAGAGGGAATGGGAGCATGTAGGAACTCCCCACATGCGAGTTCTGCCCTTCAGAAGTTTCCTGGGGCAGTACCAGGGTGCTGGAGGAAGGGCAGCTGTCTGGGGGGAATGGTGCTAGAACATCACCTTGAACCATTGCCCAGCAGTTGAAGTAAAGTTCACAGCCTGGCCGGGGTGAGGGGTGGGGGGCATGACTGACAGCCCCCAGGCCATCCTCAGCCCACCCGCCTTCCAGCTTGGGGTCTTCACAGCGCCCCTCTGAGAAGGATCTTGGCCCGTGGGCCAGCCACACTCAGATGCCTCCCAGAGTTCTGACAGCCCCTCTGGCTGCTCTCTGCACCCACCCTCGCCCTTCTCGTGGGAGCTGGAGGACAGAACAGAGCCCTGGAGGAAGGAGGAGTGTTGAGAAACTGCTTCAGCCACACGCTTCTCACTGAGGAGCCTCTCTGGGTCAGAAGCAAAGGGGGAGGCTGGGGGAGTGGGCAGAATGCTCTCTGCTGCCACCTGATGTTAGGTGAGAACAGCGCCATGTCCCAGAGCACCCTTGTCATTTGGATGGACGCGCTGGAGGAGGAGGAGGGCGTGAGTGGACTCCTCTCTGGCGTGAGCTCCTGCCCACTGCCAGTCAGCCTTCCCACATCCTTCTCCTCACACCTGTGTGGGTAGGTGGACGTGTGGGGGCTCCTGGGGAAAGTCTGCTTGTCCTGGGGCAGCCAAGGCCACTCTGGATTTCTGGGCACCCTGCCACTTCCCCAGAGGGCACCACGCTTTCTCACTCTGGGGCTTGTAGCCTGGGAGGCAACATCTTCTGCTGTAGGCCAGGTGGGCAGTTCTGCCAAGGGTGCAACCAGCTCACTGCCATTCTCGCGCCACCCAGTCTCTGTCTCTGTCATCTTCTCAACCGTCCGTGACCCCAGCCTTGCTCTGCACAACTACCATATCCGCTGAGCTGGCCGATGCCTTGCCTTTACGGCCACAGCCTGAGCAGGGGGGTCCGTTCAAGGCAGCCTCTCCTGTCTGTCATGTCTGCCCTCCTCTGGGATGTGGCATGAGGCCATGCCAGGGGGTTGGAGGCTGGGGAGACCGACTATGAGGGAAATGTGACTGAGGCCTGCTTCAGAGCCCAGGGGAGCCCGCTAGCATCTGGACCCCAATTTGATCATTTAATGTGCCCAGAGCACTAATGCAGGTGTGTCTGTGTGTGCGTCTACACATGTGCGCTTGTGTACACCTGGAGCGCTGGTCTGGTGGCTCTGGTCTGGTGTCCGTCTGCATCTCCTCTCAGTCTGTGCGTTTCACCCTGCAGCTGGCGACCAGAGGCCTAACCTGAACTTGCTGCATCAAGTCCAAGCTCACTCACAGGGTAGGGTATACCTGAGCTGCCGCGGTGACCCCCCCCCAGGCTGTCATGGTACAGGAAGGGAAAGCCCCATCTCGCTCTCCCCAGACAGCCGGTGTATCTGAGCCGGTGTATCTGAGCGCGCAGCCCAGCTTGTCACCCACGACAACCGGGGGCCGCTTTGGCCATGAGCTGCTGACTTTTTTTAACTTCAGTGAGGACTCGGAGGCACTCCGGGCAGCCATAGGTTTCCCTCGGCCCTGAGCTTCTGGAACATTCAGGCACCAAGTTGTTTCCATTCAAGACATGTGCCCTGGAGGAGGAGGAAGTGGGAACTTTGGGGCAGAGAAGAAGGCACTTAGGACCCTTGCTTGGGCAGGAGGACCCGTGGGGGCAGGGGAGGTGGTCTCAGGACTCCCTGCGCCTCTGCAGGTGGTCGGACAGGCTCTTATGGAAGGACTTCCCATGGGGTAGACTCTGTGATGCTATCGATGAACCCTGGCTCGATTCCACCACTGCCCCCCCCCTCCCCCCAGATGCTTCTCCATCTCAGAGAAGGGCAGCAACTGAGTTCACTGCCACCTCTAGGGCTGCACCCTGCCAGGCCACAGCAGCCTCCCAGAGCCAGAGAGACTGCAGGCGCCTTCTCATGTGTTTGGGCTCACTCCTGCCTCACAGGATTGCTAAGCAAACAGTCTCCCACCCCTTTATTTTAGGCACAGGTATTTTTATCTGTCAGCCCCCTCCCTCCTTCCTGGTCCCTGACCTCCCCCTTGAGACTCATCTCGCGTCTGGCCAGGCTGCCTGGAGAGCTGCTGGTGTTTGGGGTGCCACTCCCTCACTTGTTTTCCCAGGAGCCCCTCCTGCGGTGGACGGGTCAGTGTACAGGCCAATACTGCACTCCCCCTTCCCTGTCACTCCAGAGAAGCGCCTCCCCCACTCCCACCCCCACCCCCCCACCCCCGACGGCCCAGAGGGTGGGCCAGCATGGCAGGGCAGTGGGGTGAGCCTACCCTCTGCTCAGGGACACTTAGCTGCCCTGCTCAGGGCTGGGAGAGCTCTGGGAGCTGAGGGGGCCTGAATGCCTGCCTACTGGGACTCAAACCCCCCTGTGGAAGGAATGGAGGCCTCCTGCCAACAGCTGGCCCCAAACCACTTCTGAAATGGGCTCTCCCGCCCCAGCCAGTGACCCCTACCCTGTGGGGCGGAGATGTTGAGCCAGAAAAGCTCTGTTAAGAGGGCTGCAATTCCTGACCGGCAGAAACAAGGAGGGAGAACACCATCTGCATTCTGTGTTCAGTCCTTGTGGTTGGGAGCAGTTCTCAGGGGCAGGAGATAATGAACAGAACTGCCCTTTGCAGGCCCTGATCGGCGACCCACTGGCTTGGGCGCCCCGGCATGCCCCCTGTGTGCACACTTGGCCCTCGCCCACATCTTCACCCCGCCCGACCCCTCTGCGCCCTCCTGGCCTTGGGCCTTGCTTATCCTCTGCTCCTCGCTCCTGGCCACCTAAGCTCAGTCCTCACTGGAGGCTCCCCGGTGACTGCGCCCACATGACTGCCCCGCTGGGCTCCTGGCTCATTGACGTAACCAGGGCTGATTGGATGTGACAGGGTTGAAAAGCTTGTTAACCACCCATCGAAACAGGCCATCTGAGCCCCCTCCAGCTGGGGGCGGGGAGAGCTAGCAGGGAGGGCCAGGCAGGAGAAGCCCTCCATGGCGGTCTGAGGAGCCATCGGCCTTGAGGGGTGAGTGAGGACAGGGACAGAACGGGGAGTCTCCCGCCCACCGACACCGATGCTGACCCAGTCAAGGACTGCCTCTGTCCGTGCCGTCAGTGGCCCCGCGGACACAGTCAGCCCGAGGCTTTCTCTGCCCACGTTCATCTCCCCAACACGCAACCGACTCTCCATCCTCACCTGGTCCCCTCCCTCCCACGGTGCTGTGAAGCTGAAGGACGCAGAGGGGTCCCGTGTGACACCCCGAAGGTCGCTCCAGTGCAGCGGTTCTCAGCCTTCCCAGGGCCGCTGCCCTTTCAGACAGGTCCTCATGTGGTGCTGAGCCCCCAGCCATGACATGATTTTCGTTGCTATTTCATCGCTGTCACTTTGCGACTGCTACAAACCGGGCCACCCCTGGAAAAGGGATGTTCAACTCCCAAGGGGTCGCGACCCCCAGGTTGAGAACGGCTGCTCCAGAGTGCTGTCCGACTGTATCTTCACAGAAGTAGTATCTTCACCAGGCCTTTCTCCTGCTATGCTTTAGGTTGGCCACGCACTGCCACCCCATCAACTCAGAGTCCAACTCACTTGACCGTAAAGTCTTCTGGGGACAGTCACTCCCAAGGAGCGGTGGGTGGGTTTGAACTGCTGGCCTGGCGAGGACAAACCATCAGAGCAGTCAGGCACCTGGTGGCATTCTTACCTGTGGACCGACTCCCACCTCCACCGCGGAAGTCTCTCCTCTCCAAACAGGAGGGGTCCAGGAAGTTGGTGGTACCATCTCGAGCCAGAGTCTGGCCTTGGCAAGCCAGCTGGATTTGGACCTGTGGCTGAGAGAAGAGTCCGAGGTGGGAGGGCATAGGGATGGGACCACAGAGCCGCCAGTGGACACAGGAAAGGCAGATCTTAGCCAGGAGATGGGGCCTCAGTGGCAGCCGGCTACTCCTCATGGCTTTGGCCCAGCCCTCTGCCCTCTGGCCACAGCGTGCTCTCTCTCTCTCTCTCTCTCTCTCTCTCTCTCTCTCGTCACCCTCTTGATTCTTTAGGTTTTGGAAATAGACAAGCCCACTGCCCGTTAATAATGATGACGGTTTTTGTTTGTGATGCACCCTTCCTTTTCTTTTTCTTTGTTTCTGGCCCTCCTCCGCCTGGGAACTAGAAGTGACAGGTCACGGGCTCCCGTGGCTCCTTCCAGGCATTCTGAATGCCCCTGCGGAGTAAGAGGGCAGATGTCAGGGGATGCTTGCTTGTCTGCCTTGCTTTCTCCCCAGTTGGCATGGAGATGCTGCAGGGGTCAGAGCTCCCAGTGTCTGGTGTGCCAGGAGACCCACGGGCTTTTCTGGGTCGGCCTGAACCTTCAACCTTTTCGCTAGTAGCCAAGTTGCCTTCTCCATCGGAACCACCCAGGGACTCTGCCACGGGCAGCGGGGCGGGGGACAGGCGTGGTCTACTTGCAACCTTAGTGTTTGCTTCCGCTCTGGGTGTGCGGTTGCTTTCTCTTGTTTTTGACCAAGAACAAGGGTTGAATTTCATCAGATGCTTCTGCATCTGGTGGGACGACCCGCGTGGCTTTGCCCAGCTGGAATTGGTACCCGCGGTGAATCACAGGGGCAGAGTTTAGAATCATGTAACCATCTTTTCATTCTGGGAGCAGGCCCAGCTCATCCTTGGTGTCATCTTTTTTTTTTTTTTAGCAAGAGCTGCCAGGTTTTAGTGGATGAATGTTTTGTTTAGGAATCCTAAACAAAAATCCTAAACATTGAGGCTCCTCAGTCATTCCCCTCAGCTGGCGCCGTCCTCCTCTGTTTTTGTTGTTCAGGCTGCACTGGACTTTTCACAGGGGGGTGAGGATGCTTCCTCTTCTCTGCAAGAGCTGATAGGAGATTCGAACGCCCTCTTCTCTGGGCGTATAATAGTGTACAATCACCCAGCCCAGTTTGGGGGGGGGGCATAGAGAGGAAAGACTTTTTAAATCACACATCTTAATGGTTGTATGTTTCCTTAGTGGGTGTATATCTCCGATGTTTTATTTCCCCTTGAGCCTATTTTAATAAGTTTTTTTTCTGTCCCTGGGATAGTGGTCATTTTGCATAGACTTTCAATCTTATTACCATCCAGCTTAAATGGTTGACAGAAGGTCTATTCATAGCATCTCCCCCTTTTCCTAAAGGAACTCTGCATGGTGGTAGACGCGTCCCTCTTCTCAGCCCTGGCTTGCAGGTGCCGACTTCCTCCTCCGTGACCACCATGTCTTTCTCATCTGAAGTCTGTCACTCCCTACGATGAACTCTCTCTCTTTAATCATTGTTGGGGGGAGGGGAAGGGAGGGCCTGTACAGCTCTTATCACAATCCATCCATACATCCCTTGTGTCAAGCACATTTGTACATATGTGGTCATCATCATTCTCAAAACTTTTTTTCTACTTGAGCCCTTAGTACCAGCTCATTTCCCCCCCCCTTCCCTCCCTCCCTCATGAACCCTTGATAATTTATTTTAAAATTTTTCATGTCTTACACTGACTGATATCTCCCTTCACCCACTTTTCTGTTGTCCGTCCCCCGGGGAGGGGATTATAAGTAGATCATTGTAATCGGTGCTCTCCCCGCCACCCCAACCTTCCCCTTCCCCTTTTGGTATTGACTCTCATTATCAGTCCTGAGGGGGTTATCTGTCCTGGACTCCCTGTGTTTCCAGCTCTTATAGGATGAACTCTTGACCCTTATTTCACGCTTTGCTGTGCTTATTTGCCCTGTCTGTGTCTTTATTATATCCACCTTTCTATTGGCTGAACGATCAGGAGCCTGGTGGCACCGTGGGTTGGGCACTAGACTGCTAAACGCAGGGTCAGCGGTTCAAGCCCACCAGCCTTTCCAGGAAAGGAAGGGGCTGTCAGCTCCAATAAAGAGCGGCAGTCTCGGAAGCCCTCTGCAGGGTCACCGTGATCAGGACCGGGGTGATTATGGCGGCTTTGGGTTTATTAAGTGGGGGTGAGCCTGGCCGCTCTTTGGCTCGCGCCTTAGGCTGAAGTGGGGCCTGGTGGTATAGTGGTTACAAGTGGAGTTGCCAACCCAAAGGTTGGCTGTCCAAAGTCACCCGTTGCTCCTTGTTTGCTTTCTCTAGTTCTGCTTTCCCCTCTATGGTGGCTGTGAGTAGGCCCTGTGCGGCGGCCGCGCCCAGGGGCTGGTTTTTGAGTGCTCCTCTGCTCAGGAGGCAGTTGCCCTGACCACTGATGCCACTGCAATTCCAACAGCGGCTTCGGCGGCTCCCCAGGAAGGTGGGCAAGACTCTCTTGGCCTCTGCCTTCTGTCTGGTCCCTGTGGGCTTAGGGAGATAGAAGGGCTGCTCACTGGAAAGCCTGGGAAGGGCAGGACATTGTGGGGTCCCTGGAGGACAAGGAAGCAAACAGCAAGGAGGGTCCCGGGGCCTAAGAGCCAGGTCTCCTGGGAGGCTTCCTGCCTGCCCTGAAACTGCCCAGCGTTTTCTCACAGCCAAGGGCCCTTTAGGTCATGGGAGAGGGGAACTCTGATAGTCTGGTGGAGCACATGGGGCTAGGTCGCCCGGTTCCCTGGGGGAAAGAAGTGACCCAGACTTCCAGCAGCAATGAGAGGGAGGGAAGGGGCAAACGGGGGGTTCCTATCCCCCCACCCTGTCTCTGGAGGTCCTAGTCCCTCACTCCAGTCTCATCCAGAATGGAATTTTCCCCGGGGGACCATCTCGGACCTGGCCTTCTTCATCCCCTGCCTGCTTCCTGTCCCTGACTCCAAGCTGGGACTGGCTCCGGGCTGTCCCCCACGCAGGAAGCCAACAGGAGCCAGCCTGTGACTCGACAGCACTGGCTGCACCAGGCCTCCCCTGAGCCCTCCCTGCAGAGCCGGCTGTGCCCCTGGTCAGCAGTGTCTGGCTGTGGCTCCCCAGGCACTCCGGATCTGTGCCCCAATCTTAGTGCCACCTCTCCCTCCAGGGAGGGAACAGTGGCTGAAGTGGTGGTGACACAAGGACAGGGGCGTCGCCAAGATCCCAGAGCAGTGTAGAGTCCTGAAGCAGTGTGTGTGTGTGTGTGTGTGTGTGTGTGTGTGTGTGTGTGTGTGTATTCCACTTGGAGTTGTGTTCCACACGAGCCATCTGAGAACAGAGAACCAATAGTCCCTGCTCTGTGAGACCTTCCTCCCTGGGGGGGTCTCCCTCCCCCACCCCACCCCATGCTTCAGTCTACCCCTTTCGCTACCTGCTGTCCCCACATGTCCTCCCACCCCAAATCTCACCCTTCAGTGTGGCTGCACAAGGTGCCGTGGAAGCAGAGGGGCCAGGCCAGGCGTCAGGGTGTCAACAGGCATTGATAGATGCTGGTCCTTGGAAAGCAACCATCAATTAGTCATGTCTGTCAAGGCTGTCAAGGCCCCAGACAGCGGTTTGGCCAACTCTACCATAGGAGAAATCAATCTTGCTGTTGAATTTATGTAGCTCTCACGAAAGGTTGGCCAGCCCAGGGCCAAATGCTAAGGCAAGGGGCCACCCCGTTATTATTCAAATGGGAAGACTTGCGTCCCTGGACTTTGGTGCCTGGAGGGGAGGGGGCACCCTGGAGCAGCTGCTGGGAGGGAGATGCTGCTCTACTGACAGCCAGGACCACCTCTCTCTAGACAGTGCAACCTCGTCATGTGTCTCTCTCAAGGTGACTGACGAGTCTTCTCCCCAGTCTCCACGAGTGGCCTGACCCTCCTGCTCCGACCAGACGGGCCTTGCCTACCCTGCACACGGGGGGGGGGGGTGCCTTCCTGAAGCCCATGTGTATTATTTCTTCAAGAGAGGTGTTTTAGCAGGCACTCTGAACACCGTCGTAAGACTTGTCATGTATTATGTCCACGTATTACTGGCTTTGTCCTTTGAAAAACTGTTCTAGGTAGTCCCCCTCCTCCAAAAGATAGTCATTTCTCCCAACACCTCACAGAGGTGGTCTCTGGACTGTTCACCTGGTCTCACACTTGACTAGATGGGGGCCGCTGGAGGGGTCTTCCCCGATGCCGACACACAAACAGCTCCCCCCGCCTCCCCCCCCACATACATCATTTCACCACCATCTGCCACATGAACATCGTTGGCCATTGGTCTATGTGCTTGTTTTCCCCCACCCTACCCAGTGGGCACTCCTCCAGGACAGGAACTTGGTCCGGTGGTTCTGCCACAGCACCCAGAACAGTGCCTGGTAGGCTCATGGGTGTGTTGCTGAGGCCACCCGGATTGCTGGGGGCCCATGGTTTCCATCAGAAACTGGCAAACTCCAGGGCCCCTGACTGGAAACAGCTAGGATCACAGCACAGGAAGACCTGGCCGACCATGGCTTCCCCTCCGATGGTGGGCGACCCCTGGGGACTGCACACCAGAGGGACCCCAGCAGCACAGGATGGCCTCCACTGCCTGGAGGGACAGAGCTCCCCTAGCTGACTGCAGGGGCCATCAATATGGAGGATGGCTGCCATTGCCATGGCGCGGCACACCAGGGACCCTCCTGACCCTCGGATCTCCCCCAGGCTGTGCAGAGCCAAGGCCCTCAGGGGTGCTCTCAAGGGACCCGTCCTCAGCTTCCTGGGTCAGAGAATTCCCAGGATGGACAGGTCCTCATTGGCCTCTGCTTCTCCCAGAATGCCCCGTGTCCTGGGGAGAGGTTGTGTGTCTGCAGAAGCGGGCGATGGAGCCGTCTGCTATCAGGACAGTGAGTCTGGCCCGTGACAGGTGCCCCGGGACCACATGCCCTGGCCAACTAGCTTCTGGAAGACTCTCACCTCATCTTCAAGTCCCTCTCTTGGAGGCCATGGACCCTCACTGGACCCCATCTGCCCCCTCTCCTTACAGCCACTGCAGCATCCCCATGGCACCCCTGCCAGCCCCCAGCAGGGGAGGGGGCTGGCTTGCTGGGGTGGGGGTGAGGGCCTTCCCTCTCTTCAGGCGGTGGGGCTCATCAAGCCAGATCAAGACACTAGAAGGCCTGACTTTCCTGCAGCTGATCAGCTAGCTCCTCCAGCCCCTTCTAAGCCCAGCTTTCCATGCAGAGTGGGGCAGGGCCTGCCTCCTCACTTCTGCCTCCACCTGCACTGAAACCTGCTCTCCGGAAGCTGTGTGTGTGTGTGTGTGTGTGTGTGTGTGTGTGTGTGCGCGCGCGCGCCAGAGGGATGCACACAGACTGGTGGGGGCAGGGAGGCCAGCACACACTTGGTCAACATCTCCCCCTGCATCCACACCACAGTGCTGCCCCAGTGCCCACCCCCCAGATATGGTGGGTCATGCCTTGCTCACTGAAAGAAGAGCTTCCCAGAGGCAGGAGGAGAGGACCGGTCCCCTCACTAGCCAGCCCTGCCCCAAAGCCTCTGGGCCTCCCATCCGTGTCCACTGGACGCGCTCACTTAAGATGGGCCTTTCCTATGGAGAAGCAAAGAAACAGAACCGACACGGTTTGCTCAAGTGACATATTTCAATATAATCTCTAAAACTCTATGAATTGAACAGATAAAATACCTCTGGGCTATTTTGTTACAAAATATTTGCCTTTTGGATTAGTCGCAGGGTGCAGCCTTCTCCTTTCCCCAGAGAGCCCTCTCCCCAGTGGGGTGGGGGCATGTGTGTGTGTGTGTGTGTGTGTGTGTGTGTGTGAGAGAGAGAGGGGGGGGGGGGG